>JANHJO010001705.1:136972-149647 GCA_032468235.1 Pseudoxyrhopus heterurus | reverse complement strand
ATTTTTCTACTTGCATTTTTACATGCTTTCGAACTGCTAGATTGGCAGAAGCTGGGATAAGTAACGGGAGCTCACTCCGTTACGCAGCACTAGGGATTGAACCGCCGAACTGCTGACCTTTCTGATTGACAAGCTCAGTGTCTTAGCCACTGAGCCACTACGTCCCTCTATAAATGGACATTAAGGAATTTGCCTGAAAATCACATAAATCAAGAATATTTTGCTGCGATTAGACAAAGAACAAACTAACTAATGGGATTTTTGTGAAAAAAGGTTAATGCAAAGTTCAGCCAGTGATGATTAGGTTCACACATTGTGCTATTACGATTTATTTTTTACTTAAATCCAGTCCTTTTGATTTTTAAAACAGGAACTTTTGTAAATCAACTGTGTTTTATCTAGTAAGCCATGATAATGAAAACCATGCCTTGGTGTGATATGTGATGAGATTTGTATCTTCCATTGAAAAAGAAAAAAAGTGATACAGCATTCAAAAAACACTGAGCACTTTACTTCACCTAGTCTATTTATGAGGCTGAAATATCAAGGTGGAGAAAAACACCGAGAATCACTTTAGTGCAAATGCTGGCTGGAGAATTCTGGGAGTTAAAGTCCACCTATCTTAAAGTTGCCAAGGCTAAAAAAAACACTGCTTAGGTGAACATGAACCCTATTCTCAGGTTAAGGGAAACAGCTGGTTCCAAGCTGTTCAGTCAGGTTGCAATAAAAGAGCAATAAATGATGAGGCATCACAAAAAGCAGGCATAAATTTAGTTTTATTTGAGCTAATAGTGAAAGTGGATTTTGTAAAAAAAAAAAAAAAACTGTTTCAATGGAAAAAGTTATATAAAATACCACTAGATGTCTCTTGTGTACCAGTAGCATAGGAAAAGCTCATACATGACTTTGGAGGCTGGCAGTTCAGTATGCAATTTTCCATTAGAGTTGTTTACCACTTGTGTCGATGTGTCCATCCAATTTATCAGGTAATTATTGCTTAATATAACTAGCAGCTTTCTAAAATATTGCCTTTTCATTATTAGAAAGCCCGCTTTTCAACAAAATGCAACTTGGGTAACTCTATAGGTCTGTAAGGCTGAACTCTTAACTTCCTGCTTTGTGAATTATAAACTGTTGTTGGACTAAAATAGAATTACAAAGAGCAGTCCGAGGAAACAGGAAGATAATAAAATCTTAATTCCCTATTTTAAAGGTAGTGGGAATCCTTATTTTGCAGCCTTGAAAAGATTAATATAGGCTTTGCTATTACTATAGTATAAGCATATAGGGGAAAAGTTTACCTTTTGAAACTGGAAATCATATGAATAGTTTCTTTTTAAAATGCAGGGTAGCTTTTTGGTTCACCTGTAGTGCCTAAAATGATGGTGTTCAGATTAGCAGGGGTAGGAAGGCACTTGATTATATATTATAAAGAGAATTTAAATTACTATCTTACTAGTAGTGGGATCATTGGGATTATGAGGTGTTTAATAAATCTTCAGGAAAAAATAAAGCTATTGAAAAGCCAGAGAACCGTGCACAATTTTCCGTTCTAAATTTGAGTTCTTTCCGTTTTAAATTTGAGTAGTTTCTTTTAGCTTGCTCCCTAACTTAAAATTTATGAAACTCAGATATCCTAGGGTGTTTTTTTTTGGGGGGGGGAGGGGGGAGTTGGATTTGTTTGTTTGTTTTTTGCAGAATATTGCTGATGTCAGGGGGGGGACTTTGTAAACCCACGAATTTATTTACAATACATTATAGGAACATCTTTTTTTATGAAAGTAAGAAGTAAAAGTGAATGAGCTTTAGATTGATTTGTGATTATAACATGCCCTGAGTTCCTTTGGGAGAGGGCGGTATATAAATGTTGGAAAAATAAATAAATGTATTTGTTGATTAATAAAGCAGAATATTTATGATTTATTTGTCTTTCTTGTGACAAAGTGATTTGTCTTTCTTGTGAGATTGGGAAGAAATAATGTTCTGCGTTCCACAATGTGGCATGTCAGAAATTTTGTAGGCTGAGTTGTTTAGCAAGAAGCAGTCCTACTAATTACTATCTCAGATATAAAAGTGGCTACCATTGGCATAACTAACTGTGCTATACAACTTGGTAAAAAATATTTGGAATGCGATAGGTCACCTTCAAATATCAGTCCAATAAATGAAAGAGCTGAATAAACAACTGGAAAAAGCTGCAGTTGGTTAGGTACCATAACATAGGTTGATTCTAAGGGCTTGAAACTTTGTTTACAGAGATCATAAAAATGACTAAGTGAAATATGACAGTATAAAAAGAGGAACTTAGATTTGCAGAATTTAAGAGGGGAAATGCATATTGCTTTAATTTCATATTGAAAATTATGCTGTCAGTTGTGCTTGCTTATATTATATAGCATACCTCTTCACATTGGCTGCAAATTTTGAAAACTAAGGTTCATTATAGTTGTAGGCTACCAGCACTGTAAGGCTATCACATTGTATGTGAACTCCAATGATGAATCCATTTGTTTTGATCTGAAAGAAGTTAAGAGATTAGAAATTGGAATTGCTGTACTGAAATTCTTCTCTCTCTTTTTTTCAGGGTATTCCATGGGCAACAGTACAAGTAGGCTATATAGTGCACTGGCTAAGACTTTGAGTAGCAGTGTCATTACTAAGCACCAGGACTACTTGGAACAAACAGATCCTGAATTTCTGGATCCTATAGATCCCAAAGATCTACTTGAAGAATGCCAGATTGTTCTTCAGAACCGTCCAGCCCGGCTCCAAAGGGATTTTATGGACTTGAGGACCAGCTTTGTCAGAAATCATCAGCCCATTAGAGTTATGCAATGGAATATACTTGCACAAGGTACAATCTTAACTGAGAAACTGTGACAGCCTTGTAAAATGAAAAGTCTAGTAGGCTTTGTGTATATGCTTTCATTCAGTTGACAGATCTTTTTATGCATTCTTTAAGTTAGCAGATTTGGAGTACTGAAACATTTTTTTAATCAAGGTACCTCAAATCTACTATCTTAAAAAATTCAGAACCCATTATACCTGTGCAACTGGAATTTCTATGAAGTTCAAACCTATTTTATTTTCAAAGTTCTGGTCATTGCAGCGAACCCATGATCATGTAATACACTGTAGATATTTTTCTAAGGTGATAATGACATCTATTTGTCATTGGAGATGAAAAATATATATTGTCAGCCTAATTATGCCCCATGTCAAGAAGGGGTGGGGGGCATCTGAACTGCCTTTCTCTCAGGATGGCCCAATGAGTCACAGATAGTTTAGTTAGCCTATAATTATCAGAATTTTCAATCAGTATGATCAATCAAAAACACATAGCAATGGATGAGATATAATTAAGTTTGCTACCTAAGAACCCCTTTCCTTATTTTCTGAGTGCAAACATGTCTTGAATGTCAACTTTTTAATATTTATTTTTTAAAAATCAAAGTAATAATTTTATTATTTATTTTATCATATCACCAACAAAATGGTAGGATCATCATTCAGAGCAAAGATTTAAAATATTGATAACTCACAAAAATAATAAAACTAGAATATATAAAGATTAACCAAATATGAAATTTATTGCCAACTTAAGAAAGTATCTTAAAAATATTATTCTAAAAAGTAGAATGTAAAAAGTGGACAGGCACTCTGACTTTAAAATAGCCAATAATATATATGAGGTGCTAGGAACCAGAAAGACACCATGAGCTGATCAGAGTAGTTGTTACTTGCTTGTTTACAAGAATCTCACCAGACTTCACTCTCTTGAAAACAACCAGATAAAGGCTCCAGGGATTTTAAGGGAGAGATCAAATCTCCTTCACTCCTTCCTCTGCAGGGATTCCAAGCTAGCCAATCTCTTAACACCACCCCCACCCACTCTAGTTGTAGATTCCAACACATATTCTAACTCATATACCGTATATTTTCACCTTAGATTATTCCTTGTGTGTGAACTAAATTGCTATTTTTTTAAATGTTTTGTTGATATGAACCCAGTGGAGTTGCCACCTTTCACCTTGGATAGTGTGAAATGTACCATCAAACTTGGCACACCTTTTTAATGGTTTATGTTTGGAGGTATAAATCAAGTAACATTTATTTCCAAAATGATAGTTGCAATGTCGTAGTTTTACTCTGGGTCAGCATACAAATTTAAACCCCATGGTTTAGAAATATACAAATATAGTTTAAGATATTTAAATAAAAAGGGTGCATAAATAGGGAAGAATTATTGTTAGGCTCTATTTTGAATTTACTAATCAAGGCTACATAGGAATTGCAAAAATGCTGTTTAACTAGATTCTGAACAAAACTGTATTAGTCAAAGTATGTCACTCATGAATAGATTTGAGCAAGGAAGATTAATTTTGTCATGTACTAGATGATTAAAAATATATAGTTTCAGTTTTCTACAAAGTTCCACTTAAGAGTGTGGATTGGACTATTTGTGTTTACGTATTTTATGGAAAGGAAAATATTTCCTAGAGGAAGTTTTCTTATCTGATATATTTTCTTCATTCCAGCTCTTGGGGAAGGCAAGGACAACTTTATCCAATGTCCCATGGAAGCCTTGAGATGGGAAGAAAGGAAGTGCCTCATTCTAGAAGAGATCCTTGCTTACCAGCCAGATATCCTCTGTCTACAAGAAGTGGATCACTATTTTGATACTTTTCAGCCATTACTCAGTCGGCTAGGCTACCAATGTGCTTTTCTTCCTAAACCATGTTCTCCATGTTTAGATGTGGAATGTAACAATGGCCCAGATGGCTGTGCCTTGTTCTTTCTTAAGGACAGGTTTACGCTAATTAATAGTACCAACATCAGGTTGACAGCAATGAAGCTCAAGACCAATCAAGTGGCTATAGTTCAGATCCTGAAATGTAACGAGACTGGGAAATTGTTCTGTGTTGCTGTCACCCACTTGAAAGCACGCAATGGCTGGGAGAGGTTTCGATCTGCTCAAGGTGCTGATCTTCTTGAAAATCTAAAACAGATCACTCAGGATGCAGAGGTCCCTCTTATAGTCTGTGGTGATTTCAATGCTGAGCCTACAGAAGAGGTGTATAAGCAATTCTCTGAATGTAGTCTGAACCTAAACAGTGCTTATAAACTGCTGAGTACAAATGGGCTAACAGAGCCTCCATACACAACATGGAAAATCCGCCCTTCTGGAGAATGCAGGCATACACTTGATTACATCTGGTATTCACAACAGACTTTAAAAGTAGATGCTGCCCTCAGCCTTCTAACTGAGGAGCAAATTGGACCCAATAGGCTACCATCTTTCAATTACCCTTCAGACCATCTATCTTTAGTATGTGATTTCACCTTTAATGAAAATCCAGAGAAGTTTTTAAGATTAAGTGAAATATAAAGGGTAGGGAATGTTTTCATGTACTGTGTTTGTGCAGGCACAGACTTTTACCACGGACTTCTAAAGACTTCTGGGGATGGGATGGGAGAAGTATTTATGAATGGAGAATTAATAATCTACTCCTGTAGCCTTTTTTTTTTCTTATTAACTCCATGCTATGACAAAAAACACAAAAATATGCCTGGCTAACTGCTTATGCTGTTTTTCTTTTCTGAAAAAAAAAAAAAAGTACTGCTGTTATTCAGCTCTAATTGTAACAAGGTTCTTTTTCTCCCATATCTAAGAACTTGTGTTGTAAAGTGAAACAATTGCACTGCATGTAACAGCATTGTCCTGTCTGTCAAGTCGGTCAGACGAATGGCCAGGGTTCGTTCCTCCCGTATTGGACCATATGACCAAATTTTGTTCAGCATAAAGTTTAATATGAGCCTCAGTTAATTTTTTTCTGAGGTTGTCTTGAATTGTGCCTTCTACTTGAATAAATTTAGTGTTAATCTCGAACCTGCGTGTGGCTTTTGAAGGTATTTCAGTGTATTAGAATTTCTACAGTTGTTCACCCACATGGAAGGTAATACAGGTAGTCCTCGACTAATGACCACAATCAAGCCCATAATTTCTGTTGCTAAATGAGACATTTGTTGAGTTTTGCTGCATTTTACGACCTTGCTTGCTACAGCTGTTAAATGAATCACTGCAGATGTTAAGTTAGTAGCATGGTTGTTAAGTGAATCCACCTGCCCCATTCATTTTATCAGGTCACAAAAGGTGATCACATGACACCCCCCCCCCAAGAGAGTCCCCCACCGCAACCATCACAAATGAGTCAGTTGCCAAGCATCAGAATTTTGATCACGTGACCATGAGGATGCTAAATTGATCGTGAAAAATAGTCATGCGTCATTTTTTTCAGGACCATTGTAACTTTCACTAAACGAATGTTGTAACTCAAGGATTACCTGCAGTGTTATGCCAAAAAGCATTTGTGTTGGTTCTTACTTCTATCTGGCCATAGAATGAGTACATTGATGGTCTCACTATATGTTTCCTATCTAAAGAAGCTGATATTTAACTTCCTAGTCTCACAGGATGTTTTAAGGCATTTTGTGTCTGCATTCTTCCTTCACTGGGGCTGTAGGCAAAGACTTCACTACTGCCTCTCCAAACAGCTACTTCCCTGAAAAGCTTTTGGATGTAGCCTTTTGACTGATGGACCATCTTCAAATGTGTGAATGTACAGGTCATGTATCTGCAGGCAACAGGTTGTCTCTACAGATGTCTGACCCAGGTTTGCTGCTACAGTTAGTTTATGAATTTGTTCTCTTAGGTACCTGATTTCTACAGAGATTTGTCCACAGAGTCAAGTTTTGGTAAGGATAAGGAGCCCCAATTCCCAGTGTAGATGCCATGGAGTCTCTTTAGTATCTTGTCCAATCCTGTATCACTTCTCCCTCAAGAACCATTTAGAAAGACTGTTAACAAATTTATGAAGATGCTTAACATATCTACCCAATCCATGATTCCTTTAGGTAAGAGATACAATTTAGTTGTACTACCATTAGATTTCTTTAGGTTTAATTCCACCCATTTCCCTTTTAACTATTTCAACGAAGAGCCCCTGGAAATGGGACTCTGCATCTCAGGGCTCTGTAGAGACACTGGCTGCTAAATTATGACCAAGCACTAAATAGGGTGATAATTTGAAGCTTTCATCCACTTTTTGTCGTCTTGTCATATTGCCTTCCTGATTTGGCAGTGACCTCACTTCCAACAGGCTGCAGCCGTCTGGCTGGAAGTTTAAGTGCTCCTGAGCATTCCTTCTCACCAACATGGGGTGGAAAAGAATGATTTTTTTCAAGCTGTCAGAGAACAGCTAGATCATATCATACGATGTCTAGCCTATCAACATATAGACAAAAAGGTTCTGACTGGCTTTCAATCCTTCCATATTGCAGGTGGGCTCAAAGCTGATACCACTCCTTATTTTCATGTTCCACCAACTCTGGAGTCCTGATCGGCCCATCTCCTAAGCTGTTTTTCCAGGCCAAGTAAGCCTGTTGCTTACAGCTTCCTATTGGTTTGCTGTGCTGGAATGCTTTTTCACATTGCCAGGATAGCACTGATCTTTAGCTCCCAAAATGGAGCTCATAGAAAGTGGGTGTTTTGTCTATAAGACAGTATAAAGACTGGAGCAAAGGCTTTCCTCCATGGGATAGAGAGAATACATAGTCATTGCCTTGCTGCCTGAAGAGATGGAAACAACCCTTTCTGGTTGACTCTATCTAGTCACTAAGAGTGCTTAGATTTTACTCACTAATTTGTAGTACATCATGAAAGAAGACTTGGAACTTTTATTTGAAACACTAGCACAATTTAAGTGATGTCATCCTTATTTGGATTTGGGCCATATTTTCCCTTCAAGGAGTATTTTTGTAAGACATAATTCCAATTACAACAGCAAGTTCTTCCAAGGAATATATAATATAGAACAATACCAGAAAAATGCCTTGCAATATGACAATTATTTGCTATAAAAGAAAAATAAAATGGAGACCACTAGAAGTGAAGACATCTTATTTTTACAAAATTGTCATATGCAAAGAACTGCAAATGACCAGAATGCAACAACTGAGATAAAATATTGTCCAATATTCTTCAAAAATACTTAAATGTTAAAATACTCTTACTTACACTGCAAACAATTCCAATCATCATCATATATAGTATGGTCTGGGATCAAGCTATACGTTCTAGCTTCGTTAACTTTCCCACTTTCCCCGTTAAGCATTATCTCAATTTCAACCATCTCTAACACCGTAAAATCTGGAGATATTTCCCCACATACTTCAAGGAAAGAGAACTGTTGATGACCTGCCCTTTAAAATACAGAAGTTTGGGAAAGCAAATTTCCACAAAAGCTCTCACAAAAGAAAAACCATATGTGAAAAACTAAGTAGACCTTATGATTCAATAGCTCCCAAAATCACAGTAATAACTTTTAAGTACCGTATTTTTCAGAGTATAAGACGCACTTTTTCCACCCCCAAAAGTGGATGGAAATGTCTGTGGGTCCCACCGACCCCCACCCTTTGGCCTCTGCCTCCCAGCAATTTGCCTCCTTGCAGCGAACAGCCTGGTCAGCTTCAGCACAGCCTGATTAGCACAAGCAGCTGGTTGTCAGCCTCCTGGAATACCTCCAATCAGCTGTTTCAGGCTATGGGGTTTGCCATCGCCTATTGCCGCCTCCACCATGCACCCCATTTTCAGTCTCCGCGCGCCCCGTTTTTGGCCTCCACGCACCCCATTTTCCGCACATTCCGATCCCCGCCACCTGAAAATGAGGCACGCAGAGGCAGCAATAGGCGATGGCAATCCCTGCAGCCTGAAACAGCTGATTGTGGGAAGGTTGATCCTACTGACAATCAGCTGCTTGTGATAATCAGGCTGTGCTGAAGCTGAAACAGGCTATTTGTTACAAGGAGGCAAATTGCTGGGAGGCAGAGGCAGATTTTTTTTCCCTTGTTTTCCTCCCCAAAAGCTGGGTGGGTATTATAGTTCGGAGCGTCTTATACTCTGAAAAATATGGTAATTGTTTTCTGTATGATTTTATCAGTCTACCATCATTATGGAGGTATTTTGGCCCATTCTTTTTACAACATTGCTTCAGTTCACTGAGGTTTGTGGGCATTTCTTTATGCACAGCTCTCGAGGTCCCAGCACAGCATTTCAATTGAGTTGAGATCTGGATTTTGACTGCGCCATTGCAACACTTTGATTTTTTTTTTCAGCTGTTGTAGGTTTGCTGGTGTGCTCAGGATCATTGTCCTGTTGCAGGAGCCAATAGCAATAGCAAATTTATATACCGGTTCACAGTGCTTTACAGCCCTCACTAAGCGGTTTGTAGAGAGCATACTGCTACCAACAGTCTGGGTCCTCATTTTACTGACGTCGGAAGGATGCAAGGCTGAGTCAACCTTGAGTTGCTCAGAATTGAACTCCTGCAGTGAGCAGTGAGTTAGCCTGCAGTACTGCATTCTTTTAACCACTGTGCCACTATGGCTCTTGGTGTCAGCCTAGCTTTAACTGTCAGACACTTGGTGTCGGCCTAGCTTTAACTGTCGGACACATGGCCTCACATTTAACTCTAGAATACTTGGTAGGCAGAGGAGTTCATGGTCAACTCAATGACTGCAGTGTCCAGGTCAGGTGGCTGCAACACAAGCCCAAATCATATCCCCTCCACCATGCTTGATAGTTGATGTTTGTGCTGATATGCTGTGTTTAGTTTTTGCCGAATGTGGCACTGTGCATTATGGTCAAATATCTCCACTTTGGTCTTGTCTGTCAAAGTTAGTGTTCCAGAAATCTTGTGATTTATTCAGATGCAATTTTGCAAACCTAAGTCTTGCTGCCATGTTCTTTTTAGAGAGAAGAGGCTTTCATCTGGCAACCCTTCCAAACAAACCATACTTGTTCGGTCTTTTTCTAATTGTAATGTCATGAACTTAACATTTAACATGATAACTGAGGCTTGTAGAGTCTGATATCTAATTCTTGGATTTTTTTGCAATTTCTCTGAGCATTGCACGGCCTGACCTTGGGGTGAATTTGCTGGAATCCACTCCTGGGAAGATTGGCAAGACTCTTGAATTTTTTCTACTTCTGAATAATCTTCCTCACTGTAGAATGGTGGACTTTTAAGTTGTTTGGAAATGGCCTTATAACCCTTCCCAGATTGATGGGCTGCAACAATTGCTTCTCTAAGATCATCGCTTATTCTTTACTCCTTTATTGTGTCAAATGCACACCTGGAGTCTGATTTCTTGCGCTTGACACCTGTATTCCTCTTCCCCCTCCTTTTCAAGGAATCCCATTCACCTCCTATGAAACTGGCTATTTCAATTCTTAATTCATTTTGAAACTGTAAGACAGTATAACACAAGTGTAAAGAGAATTCCAGTCACCCAATTACCACTGTTAATGGATATTGCTCCTATTTTTAGTAGAAGAACTGAGATAATTAACTTAATTCTTTGATGTATTTCCAATTCTGTGCTATTTCTGAAACTAAGTTTTGAGAACTGAAGTAGAAAACTGTGTAGCAGTGTTGATCTGGATGAACAACAGAGGCACATTAAGGCTTGGAAAAAAGAGACAGCAATTTTAAATTTCATTATCTGTATTTCAGTAAAACCTACTTGAATACACTTTGAAACAAGAGTACAACAAAATAGAATATACTTTAAATGTTGAATATACAAACTATTATAGTTCATTCTGAACACTGGTACTTTCCTCTAACTTCAACTAAAAAATATACAGGCTTTTAATCTACCTGACAAGAGTTCATGACAAGCGTGACCTTTCAAGTGACGGAGTAAAAGCTGAAATTGAAATGTATGCACAGATGTCCAGGCGAAGTGGGTGATCCAAGCAGCAAGAGGCTGAACAACCTCTGGCCACTTTGACCCCAGTTAAGAAACCAACAGACTTGACTACCATACAAAATATGTTACATGTAATTCTATAACAATACTGTGCTAGGTATAAGATTTTTTTTAAAAAAATTGTTTTAATAAAAAATGCTTTACACAAAGAAGCCTTTAGCTTATTTCAACAAAGGTAACTGAAAATCAGTCTAAGGCTTTTGTTTTAAAATCTGCTTAAGCTGCATGGGACAAAAAAATTCTCTAAGTTCTTCAACTTCTTGTAAGAAGTTCTTTAATTCTTTCCTTATTCACATTCAAGAATACCTAGTAGCAGAGTTTTCACATAGCACCAGTTGAACACTGTGAGTACACAGTAGTAATTGCTGGTATGCATATTCAAATGCATCAAATGTGTTTTGTGTAACAATGAGCCTCTTCTAGATGCCCCCTCCATCTACATAAGCCAAGACCCTCACAGAACCAGTTTAGTGTTCCATGTCTTAGTGTAACTGGTAATGCAGTGAGCCTCCTGAGGTCTCACCTGCTATTCCCTTCGGCTCCAGGAATTTTCTTTCTTCATCAGCTTAACCCTGATATAAAAGAGGCAATTGTGTCAGTGTGTAGATCTAGTTCAATTCCCACTGAAACATGGGACATTATTTTGCTTCCAGTAAATTTCTAATATATGCATAACTATTAACAATTCTTTAAAAAATCAGTTCTTTCAACTTCTTCTTTGTGTCCAATTCCCTGGCTTCCTATGTATGTCAGTTTGCTTAATTCCACAATGGTTTATGTAATTAATGTTCACAGCTGCTTTTTTTTTTTTTTCATTTTTCGCACGTTACTATTCCTTCTGTTTTCACTTGTACAGGTAGGGCAATAGCGGAGGGTGTACTAACGACGACGACATGAGTGACTGTTTTGGTTCCATCTGCTGGTTTCTCTTCTTGTACTAGTTGCAGAGTCTTGATCTCCCGTTCCTGCTTTAAAGCCACTGCTTCAGATTTGACCTCTGGACTTTTTATAACTGCACTAATTACCCTGGGTGGAGTATGGCTACTTGCCTGCTGGGAGGGCATTGATAATCTCATCAGTGGTGTCCCGTGGGCTAAAGATACTGGAGTAAGTGCTCTCACAGCCAGAGGTGTTCCAACTATGTTAATACTCCCTGTCCCTGGCAAACCAGTTTTTGTTTGCAACTGGCATTGTGCAAGTTGTGTAGCAGGGATGGTGATTATTTTTGTAGGCTGCATTGTGATTTTCTCTCCATTTTCAGCAGATGATGGCATTACTGTAGGGATTGTTTGGATAACTACCTTTGGGGTTGTTGCTGTTGTTGGGCTTGTGCTGGTAATCAATGGTGACCCTGCATTTACTGACTGCACTGCAACAGTTGATATTTTCTGTCCCAGAGATGTCATTACAACAGGCACTTGCATAGCCACCCGAACAGTTCTGTTAAATAGATGAAGATAAATACTACATTAAGACCAAAAATTTGTGACACAGATACGTGCTTTAACTAAACAGGACCTTTTTAATCAAAAAGAAACAATTATTATATTTTACAAATTTGAAGTAAAGGCAAAGGTTTCTTCCGCTACCCCAATTTCAAACTGAATTCTTTGAAGTTTCAGAACTTACTTTATCACTCCTTATTGCTACTAAAATAAAATGGTTGATAAGTCTAAGTAACAGAACAAAGCAAAGCAAAACACTGTCATTTTAGATTAGCCCAGCAGTTGTTCGTTTTAATTTGACAAATCCTTAGTATTATAAATTTGTGAAAGAAAGAAAAAGAAAGAAAGAAAGAAAGAAAGAAAGAAAGAAAGAAAGAAAGAAAGAAAGAAAGAAAGA
>JANHJO010001705.1:122946-136872 GCA_032468235.1 Pseudoxyrhopus heterurus | reverse complement strand
AAAGGGGGGGAAGAGGGCGGGGAGGAGGAAGGCTAACTGGAGGGCAAAGAGAAAAAGGGCAGGAAAAGGAAGGGGAAGGGAGTATCACTCTTTGTCACTCTTGGGTTTTCTCCAGCTCTGCTGTCCCTTTCCTGCCATCCAGGCCAAAGGCATATATGCCTTTTGGGGGGGGGGGGGAGTTGGTACTTCAGCAGCAGCTGAATTCAACTGTAGTAACAGTCTCAACTGTTTCTCTGCTAGGAAATGGGGATCCTTTCCAAACTCATTCTGGCAAATTCCTATCACTCCTCATCAGCTTTCATATGTGGAGATTTAGCATGCTTGCATTTCAGAAGGGAGGCTTTTCAGCACCAGAGCAAAGAGACAAGCAATAAGGTAAGGAGGCTCAGCACAGGAAGCGCGCTGTGGTTGGCAGGGAAGATTTTCAGCCCTTGAGCAGATAGAGATTTAAACATGGCCTGCATCAGGCCTCCCATGATCTCCGCCAACCCAAAGCACCCAGGACATCTTGCCTGAGACTCCACGTAACACCCTTTGAGATTGCTTAACAACCACAACCAGGAATGCTGGAATTGCACTTGTTGGGTGAAGGGGTCACGAGATGTCTCACTTAAGAATTGCTTTGCTCAACAACCAAGATTCTGGTCCCAATTGTGGTTGCTAAGCTGATGACTACCTGTATAAGAACTCTGAACAATATCACAAAAGCAAAACAATAAAAATAACCCTGGAAACAAGTATGCAGCACATTTGGTGTTTTTTTTTAAAAATACACAAATGACTTAAATTTAATTTTTGCCACAATTTAGCATAACATATGGTCCTTGACCAGAGGTGCTATTCAGCCAGTTCCGACAGGTTCCAGAGAACTGGTAGCGATAATTCGGAGAACCGGCAAATACCACCTGTGATTGGCTGACCGTGACAAATACCACCTCTGATTGGCCGACTGCATAGCCACGCCCACCAAGCCACGCCCACAGAACCAGTAGTAAAAAATTTTGAATCCCACCACTGCCCTTGACCTAGACCAGTGTTTCTCAACCATAACTTTCAATGCATGGACTTCAACTGGCTGGGGAATTCGGAGAGTTGAAGTCCACTTATTTTAAAGTTGCTGAGGTTGGAAAACACTGACCTAGACTACTCAGTATGTAAATCATATAGCACTAACCTGGGAGCAGTTGTTGCTGAAATGGTAGTTGTGGTGGGTGAAGAAGATGACATTTCATGTCCAGGTGAGGAGATACTCACTCTGGCAACAGGTTTCTCTGATCTTGTGCATGTCAACTGAGAAGTGCTTTTTCCTGTGCGAGCAGAACTCGCTGTTTTTACGAGGTTTTCTGCAGACAGTGATACACGTTCCAATGATTTCTCATCAGTGGACATGGATAAATCTTCACTGCCACACTCACTTTTGTCATCAATAACAACAATATTTTTGGGCATTTCTTTGAACTGATATACTAGCCTTTGTCCTTCAACTTTTGCTAGAATTCCTCTTTGATAATAGTATCTGAAAGAAATACAGATGTGTAGAACATTAATCTAAATAAACTATTTCCATTAAGTTTCTAACCTTTAAGTTACTTTGTTCATAAAAGTGGTATCTCAATTTTTTGTACCTAAAGTTACATATCAGTACTTAATTTTAGAAGGCAAATGAAGTAAATAATATTTTCCTTAGGATTGTAAAAATTGGAATGTTAGTTTAAGAGCATTAGAAAGGTTGTAGAGAAAGCATGATACCCGTATTGGTTTTAAAAAAACAATTTCAATATTTTCATCTCATTTTTTTTCTTCATTTTTTTTGTTCTTTACCTCAAGGCTCTTCCCATTGTCTCATAGTTCATATCAGGCTTGTTCTTGTGTTTTCCCCACAACTTGGAAACTGCTTTTGAGTCTACGAGTTTAAAAATGCCTTTTTCTCGCTGAGTCCATTTGATATATCGAGGGCAAGTATTTTTATCTTGAAGTAAATCCAGAAGGAATTCCCACAAATAGGTAGTATTTCCTAATTGCAAAACATATATTTCAGGAAATCAAAGAGCTAATTACCTCCAAACAAATGAAATTATGCAATTAATTAAGCCAGCATATTGGAAGAACATTTAATTGCTATATTACATAGTATTTTTATGAAAGCTAGGCATATATTAAATATATTTTCAAATTGGGCAGAAACCAATTTTTTGAAGGAGATAGTTAAAACTACAGTTTTGTAGTTATTTAGTTATTTAAATGATATGGCAAAAGTATCAACTGAGAGCTTTCTAGAGTAGGAATTTGCTATGTAATTTTTAGTATTTTCCCAATCATCTTGCAAATGCATTTTGTAGTTTCCTAAATGAACATCCCATATTTTTTACTTTTGGAATGAAAGCATTATTAATGTCATTTAAAAATACTTTTATACATAATCAAATAAAGGTGCTGATAACAAAAAATGTTGAAATTTGATGTTATTTAAAAGATCCCATCTCCTTGCCAAAATAGCAAACTAGGTAGCATCAAATTTATTAAAAGCTTTATCAGAAATATGTATCAAAAGAAAACATTGCTCAAAAACCTTATGTATTTCCCAAGAGCATCTAATACTAATAACTTCAAGATTACCGGTAAGTAGTTAAATTTTCTTCAAAGCAATGTATAATCTACTATTCTTATATCAGCCAAAAAAAGGAAAAGAAAACAAGCACTCCTACTCATTTTTAGCAAGATTTCTAAGCAGCAAGCCAAAAATAAAGGTCATTCTCAGGTATTTTTTTTAAAAAGGCCCCCATTCTGGATATATATGGCTATATTAAGAAATAGACAAATACATATGTATTAATACTACTTTGAATTTCAGGGTAGGGGCAGCGAGGATACAGGTTTTTCTCTAAATAACTAATGTATATTAGACAATATAAAGGTCTACATATATAAAGCAATACATGTAATGTAAAATGTAATATATAACATACAAAATGTAATATACAATAACCACCACATATGTACATATATCAACCCCTTATTAATAAATGCACTATATAAAGACCCCTTAGCAAAATATCAGAATTTGCAAATTCTAACCAGGGGAAATTAGAATAAACTTTGTGGCCAGTAATGTGTCTTTCTCCCATTTATTTAATGGAATGTATCATCTCAATCATCAAAAAACACTAAAACGAACATTACAACCTTAAATAACTTTATTAGAGACAGATACGTGATAAGATGAAGTAAATACCAATGAGCAACTGAATACACAGGCACACAACCTGTAAACAGTATGCAACAACAAAAAGCCAATCCGTAGATTCCCATAGGTGCTCAAAATGATCTCACCAGTAATTTCTCCGCAACTATTAAGCAAAAGTGAGGTCTTATTACAGACAAACTGGTGAATCCATGGACAGATGCCTATCATTTTTGTGTCAAAATGCAGAACAAGCCTGTTTTCTGTTGTATTTTTTTTTAACTTCTCATTCTGGTCTTACAGTCCTCATATTTCTTGGAGGCTTCCCACTGAAACACTAAATAGATCCAGTCCTACTTAGCTTTAAATAGGATTGCCTGGATGCTGTGACTCTCCGGGAGATACAAGTAACAGCAGTACCCTCCACTGAAATGTCCTTGAAGGCCAATACAGGAACATTCCCTACCTGGAGAGATAATGCCCTTGTGACTCTGGAAACACAGAAACAACAGAGCATGTGCTTCTCTGTATTACAGTGCCTATATTACAGAAACATTCATACTATCTTTGTCTCACCATTATTGCATACATACATACCCAGGTGCACACGGCAATTTTAAACCTCCCTGCTGCTTTCAGATACTAATCCTACTACAGCATACAATGCTGTCAGGTTCTGCGCAGCAGCGCTGAAAATCTATCAGACCTGTGTCATAAAACAATCTTAATGAATCTTCATCATACCAGAGTGCTCTATACTGTGATAGATTTAGTCTGCAACATATTAACCCTACACCCATCTAATGCTCCTACCCCTCCATTTAGATTTCTTTCCGAATTTGATTTTTATATTTTTAGCTTTTTTATAATAATTATTATGTAGACTCTGATATATTTTCTATGGTTTTTAGTTGATTGTACCCCACCCTTCATATGCTGGTCTTTGACTGTAACGAAGATTTGACAGAACTAATAGCAATAAGGAAATAATTTTATCAACTATATGAAAATCAGGAAACAAGGGGGAAAGAGCTTTAACACTTGTAATTTGCAATCTCATTCTAAACTTAGTCTTTCAATTTCAGAGCTCTTGAAACAATCTAATTTTCCTGGAATGAAAAGGAAACTTTGTGGAGAACTAGTGGGATGTGGTAGTTAAAATTTTAGATTCTGGTTCAAATCCACCTTCAACCATCAAGGATCCCTAAGTGACTTCGAGCAAATCGTTTTTTCTCAGCATAACCTAAAAGTCAGACACTAATCAACAGTAATGAATACTCTGTTAATATGCTAAATGCTACTATAAATCTTCAGCAGAAGTATCAAATTTCAGCTATAAAAAGAATCACATTGCCCAAGCCATGTACAGACAGAAATATATACCAGAAATCAAAACTCTAGCAGTACCTTATTTGATTAGGGGGGGGAAGCTTGAAAACTCTAAAACACTAGCTCCAATTGACCTTTATTGTTAGGCATTAATGCTATGGGGAATATTATGTTTGCTACATATTTACAATGTTTGCTACATATTCACAATATTTAAAATAAAACATAATTAGCATATTACCTTTTCCCTCTCTTGGCTTCTTTTTTATACCCAAGTCTGGAGATGAACTGGAAATGGTTGATGGCACTTGAGATTTTGGCTTACGGCCAGCTGTAGAGAACAGTTTATTAGAGTGAAACAATCATAAAAATATTATTTCTCACCTTCAATTCTCTCAAAGTTTAGTTTAACAAAAACAAATTATCAAGGCTGATCTTATGCAGTTTTAGAAATATTGACGCAGAAGGTTAATATTTCCTACTTACAATCTGGAACACTACTCTATCAGAGTAGGAAAACTATATAGCGCAAGTGCAACCATAATTATAATCAGCCTTATCTTGAAAATATTTATTTTAACTAAGCATTTACAACTGTTTACTGAGAAGTCAATCTTTAACCTGTTCCAACCAAATACTAACCAGTGGAACAACTACTAAAGTAAAAATATCAATCTGAATAGCCTTTCTAGGCAAATGATCATATAGAAAATATGCCGTGGCTCATTGAACTGTTGTGTACTTTTAGTCATCATACAAACATACACGAAGTACCTTTCTTTTTTTTCATGGGCTCATGGATTTCTGGAGAAGTTTGTGAAGGAGATGCATCCATTGGTTCAGATTCTTCAGTGGATACTTCCACAACAGTTTCTGTAATTACATCTGGTCTCATTGCAGCATGGATGAACTCTGGAGTTGACACACAAGGTGGAACAAAAACTTCCACTAAAGAAAGTAAATAAATAAATAAGGTAAATATGTTTTTAAAATCCAAATTTTTCAACTTACAAGTAAATCTATTTCAAATTTTAGAACCATTTCCAAAAGGTGCAAAATAAAAAATAAAGCTTTCTCATCATTCACTTGTATTCAGTTGCTAGAATACCCACAAATACTGTGGTGCTGTCTGTATTATATGACACATGGGCCTAATCTGCATTTTTTTTAACCGAAGAGTAATTGTTTTCAGTACTGGAAAGTTTGTGCACTAAATTACAATCTGGAAATAACTGTGTTCTGTGTGACATTCATTCATTCATAAATTGAGAAAACTAGGATTTACTGAAATGAACCACAATTGTTCACTAAATATTCATTTCAGTTAATCCTTGGATTTTATAGTCTAGTTTGTTCCTCATTAGTATATGACTTCCTCCCATTTTATAAACTGTGTAACTATCACTAGATACAAGCCACAAATTGCATGTAAAGGTAATAATTAAATCTGCAATGAATGTGGATAAATTTAACCTAATGACACAAACAGAAAGAAAATTAAAACCAAGATACAAGAAAACATTGTTTTCTGTTGGCTTCAGTTAAGAAAACCTGAGATGGGTTTATTAATTGATGTACAGATCAATCTAGATACTTATTAGATGGAATTTTCTGGAAACAGAAAATGTGCCGTATATGTTACAAATAGCTATAATTCATACAGTAATTATGAATTACACCAACATTATTTTTGTGCAGTAATGCAATATTGCACTGGATAACACTACATACCACTGCAGTATATAATTTGTAGATCAGTTTTAGGAACAAAATTACTCATGCCCTATGAGCAAAGGTATATTCCTCCCTCTCATCCGAATTAAGATAACTTGAAGGTCTGAAATATTACCCAGGGGATAGTTATCTGGTAAAAATGATAAGACATTTAACTGATGTGATTCACATACCTGGACTTCTAGCATCTCTTAAGCAGGTTGGAGATTCCATATGAAGCAAGGCTTCTGCTGCTTCAATTGTCTTATCTGAACAGTGCACATTGCTGCCATGAACAGATGCTTCCACTGTAAAAAATAAACAAGACATTTGATAGACATTGTGAGCCAGAAGTTACATATGCCATATAATGTTACTTATACACATGGTTTTAGACAAAAATATATATTAGATATATATTCTCAATTTTTGAGATGAGAGTGTATTACTTTCTATTACAAACCTCAAAATCTAAAATCCAGTGGTTAAGTTATCATACTAAGCCAAAACCAAGCCAAGCACATGATAGCTAAGGGAAGTAGAAACCTAGTTTACTTAGTTCCAGAAAATTAAGACAAAAATGTACGTTCTACATAAAGTTCATCATTCAAGAACAGCCTATTTCATTCTGTCTCCTCCAGAATAAACAAACAAATAAATTACCATATTTTTTGCACTATAACAGGCACTTCCCCCCTCCTCCAAAAAAGTGGGTGGAAATGTCTGTCCGTCTTATGGACTAAATATTGCCTATTGCCGCTGCTCGCCGCCCCCTATCAGCGGTTGGATCAGCTCCTGTAATACAGGAGGGCTGGCTAATCAGCTGTTCCAGACAGTGGGAATCGGCGCTGCTGCTGTTCAGCAATGAGCGGCGGTGATAGGCAGTGGCAGCAACAGGCAGCAGCGATCCCCATTGGCAGGAACAGCTGATCAGCGGTATTCCGGGAGGCCGATCCAACTGTCAATAGGTGTCGGCAGCGACAGGTGGCAGCGATAGCGCTGGCGAAGGCTCCAGCGTTCTCCAACGGAGGCAGCAGCCACAGAGGAGGCAGCAATAGTAGCATTTCTGGTTGGCCTGCCCGCTGATTGGCAGGGCTATAGGAGGCCGGGATCCAGTTGTCGCTCAGCTGACCAGTGGTGGGCGCAATGGAACAGAACCCCAACAAGCCACGTGCTGGGGCTGGGAGGCAGAGGCAGATTTTTTTGTTTTCTTGTTTTCCTCCCCAAAAGCTTAGTGTGTCTTATGGTCTGGAGCATCTTATAATGCAAAAAATATGAGTAGTTAGCATATTAGCATAGCATATGAAAAGGTTGAACCATTCCTGGTCAAATTGTATGCTTTAAAGAATCCCTAAAAAGCAAAAGCTGACATAACTTATGCATGTTATAAACATATAGCATAACTGGGGTGTCTAGGCTTTTGTAATCAACTGTTATGTCCAACATTCAATCCACAAGAATATATATGTATAGTAGTAGTCCATGAAGATTTGCCAGTAGTGTATAACATACTTGTGGAGTACTAAATCATAAGATTAATGATGTCAATTTTTTTTTCATTTAAAAGGTAATCTATAAGTAATTTTAGAATTCTAATTGCCTATTTACATCATTATGTTTAATCATTATTTCAAAAGAACCAACTTAAGAACATCTCTGATCCTTATCTTCTTTACTGTTCACACTCCTAAGCAAATGAATCAGACTGTTGTGGCCCGCCAGACTTGGACAATGAGGAGATTGGGGAAGAACTTGGGCCAGTCCTGGAGTCTGGAGAAGATTCTGATGGATGCTCTGCGTCAGAAGCAGAGATAGGGCCAGGGCCATCCGACATTTCCCAGCTGCCTATGGAGTCGGAGATAAGTGGGGAAGAACAACTGGAGCCTGTTCCAGATGTGTGTATGCACAGAGCTGTCAGGAGAGGAGAACAACTAAGGAACAGGAACCAACTCGGAAAGAAAGGCAGGAGGAGGAATAAATAGAAGCAAAAAGGGGAGTGGTGGTTGCAGGAGACAATTAGTTCGATTATTATGAAGATTTGCTTATCGCTTATCATGGTTAATTTACAGCTTGGCAATTATCCAAGGACTGATAAGGTCTGTTCCTGCACTTAACCCTTGGAAGGATTATTGCCGGGACTTTTCTGTGTGTGAATGCCGTGAATTCACAGTAACTAAATAAAGAGGGGTTTATCGGAACAAGGAATCTGTTTCTTGGTTCTGCTAAGCCTGAGTCATAACACAGACAAAGATTAAGCTCCTAAATGCCTAATATCAAGTACATCAATTGTAATAATCTGATTAAAATTTAGATTATGAGAAGTAACCCATTCCGTTTTTTCTATATTAATTCACTAACCAGTTTAATTTCTGTTTATAAAAATATGAGGACTAATCTAATTTCAAGGGCATAAAAAGCAAAGATATTGACTTTAAATTATCTGCACAAATGTAGAGATGGGTATAATCAATGCATCAATTATTTTCTTTTATTGGGGGGAGGAGTCTCCCATCCTCTTTCATCTTCTATTTCCCCTACATACACACTAGACCTATTCAACTCAGTCTTTTTATTCCACACCATTTCTTAAAATCCAAATCCAAACTGGAATTTTCTTCATTTAAATGTAAAGTTGTACCCTAACTTTCATTCAGAAATTTGTAACATGGCAACTTCTGGGGAAATCAATGCAGAGCCGACAACTGCAGTGAAAAGAGGAGGGAAATGTCCCGATACATCATGTGACACTACCATGACGATGTGAGTTTGACACCCCTGCAATAGATCAATACTGTTTGACTAGAAGAATTCATGGTTGTTTGAACTCAGAAATTACGAGATTGAACTCAGAAAGTTACAAGATTGTCAATGAATAATGAACAAAGAAATTACAAGATTATCTGGTAGTATAACAGAGAATATAGAAGAACAACACATCTTACTGGATAAAACAGAAACTGATGCCGATTTGAATGTGGATTTTTTTTTAAATGCCAGATTACAAAAGTGATATGGAAAAAAAAGATGTTATGGACCTGAAAATGGATTTTAAAATATCAGAATATAAGAGTGATATGGAAAAAGATGCCACAATATATTTACAAATAAAACCACCTTATGCCTTAATAATTAAAGGGGACCTACAAACAATAAATCAGACCACTGATCTGAAAACCTTCTGTTGGGTTTACAAAAAGGGACATTTTAAATTAATGAAGTTGTTCCAGAAAGGAGACAAAGTAAGAAATCAGCTTGTGGAACATTGTTTGATGGGTTTAAAGATTAAGAAAAATTAAACAAGGAATTTAAAGTGGACTTATTTGATCAATATTGTATTTCTGATAGGTATTAATGGAATTTATTTTTAATAAGCACTATATGACAAGATTTTAAAAACTTACAAATAGGAGAAGTTTCTTTTGTTTCTTAGAGAAAAGTGATAAATTGGAATACAAAATGGACTTACTAGATTAATGTTAGAATGTAAGATAAAGGTAAAGATTCCCTCGCACATACGTGCTAGTCATTTCCAACTCTAGGGGACGGTGCTCATCTCCGTTTCAAAGCAGAAGAGCCAGCGCTGTCCAAAGACGTCTCCGTGGTCATGTGACCGGCATGACTAGATGCCAAAGGCACACAGAATGCTGTTACTTTCCCACAAAAGATGGTCCCTATTTTTCTATTTGCATTTTTACATGCTTTTGAACTGCTAGATTGGCAGAAGCTGGGACAAGTAACGGGAACTCACTCCGTTACGTGTTATTGAAGATTAGTATTTGGTTTTAAATAAACTGCTTATTGAAATGTCCACAAGTTTCTTATTCCTAACTAGAACTTCTTTTTTCAGGTAGCCTCAGACCTAACTGTACTTAAAGCATCCAGTTGCAGTAACATTGCAACCAATTCCGCTGTTCCTAGTAAACAGTCGCTTCAAAGCAAAGTGAGTAAAACTGATCAGATTTCTTTTTAAAATTTGGTTGTTGAAGGTAATAAAATGAGTATCTTTGAGTTTGGAGGCATAGTGCAAATCTACTTCTTGATCAACATTGGCTGGGTTTCAGTCATTGAGGGCAAGGCATTTGTGGATCACATGGCACATGAGCCAGACTGATTTATACTCTCCCTGATTGCTCCATTACTAGCTGATCTGTTTGGTGATTGACATCCAGGGAAGTTTCTCCCAGGATTAGAGAGAGGATAGCAATGTGTTTGATAGACCACATATGATACACTGGGTTTCATTTGCAAGCTTCGACCTAAGCTCCTGAATCAGTACAGCTTTGGGGGGAAAAGCAAAAAAAACTGGACTTAACTTGAATTGACTAGTGTTAATAATCTTTCCATAAGTGCTTATTCAAAACTAATTTAAGTTCCACTAATTTCTTGTTTGTTTTGGATATCAATGGAATGCAAGCTGTGCTTTCTGTGTTTGTATGTATAATTAACATCTCTAACTGGTTCTGGCAACATAATTTTTATTGTAAAAATGTATCAGGAGAAACTATTTAGTACTGTGCTATGTATATTAGGTTAAGATTTTTTGGGGGGGAGAAAGAATTTAGTCTTATTTCACCTTGGTAAGCAAATGATTGTGCTGCCTCTTATAATGTTACTTTTCAAAGTTATGATAAATAGATTGGTGGTGCAGGGGTTAGAATGCAGTATTGCAGGGTAACTCTGCCCAGTCTTGAGTTCAATCCTGACGGAGCTCTGGATTGACTCAGACTTCCATCCTTCCAAGGTCAGTAAAATGAGTACCCAGATCGTTGCAGGGGGCAATATGCTGACATTGTAAACCACTCAGAGAATGCTATAAAGCAGGGGTCCCCAACCTGTGGGCCGTGAGGGGTTTGCAACCGGGCTGTCCTCTACCCCCCCCCCCACGCCGATCCGCAAAGATGGAAACGCTGGGGAACTCTGCTGTAAAGCACTATGGAGCAGTATATACTGTAAGTCTTATTGTTATTGCTATTTATTTTTGGATATTAAAGGGCTTTCCAAACTTAACAAGAACATTTTGACTGCTAGTCAATGAAAGCTCGGCTATTGTCTTACTGAACCTAGGGAATATGACATTTATGAGGAGCACTGCAGTGGTCCATTTTTTGGTACAAAATATTTTACAGAAAATATTTCACATGAACCATAACAACAAAACTGAAAATGTTAAGAAAAGCTCACATTCTTAGCAGATGCTCAATTGTTGGATTTATACAAAATTACTTATACAGTATAAAAGTTTGTTAGACCTGTAATACTAAACGTTTAGGAGTAAGACTTTCCAAAGTGTATGCTGGAATGGAATATTCACGTATTTTTAGAAAACAGATCGGTATTTTTCCATTTCTGAGAAAATACTTCTTCATACAGTATGCTTGCGTAAGATTTGTTGAAAATATTGTGTACAGTTGAAAGGATTATAAGTTTAATACAGTTTTAATTTGCTAGGGAAAGTTCATAGTACAGAGTGAAGAATATTCATGATGTATTATGACTGTTTATGTAACAAATAGAAAAATGTAAAAAAAATTATCCTTCAGCTAGATATATTTAGTTATAGGAAAGTAAATACATATATAGTTTCAAATGTATATATTTCGTTATAAGCAAGAAGAATTATGATTTGCTTATTGTTTTCTGCAAGATGAGGTTAGGTGAATTTGAACTTCGAATATATATCTGGAAGTAAGTTCCATTACAGTTCTTTGAATATATATCTGGAAGTAAATTCCATCATAGTACATTAGATATGACTTACTTTCTCCTTTAGGTATGCAGAAAGCAATTGTTTCATGAATGAGAAATTGTTACCTTTCTCCCAGAGTATTTTGATTAAATATTGAATTTAAGCAGACAACTCATTCCCCCGACAGATTACCCAGAAAGCTGTCTCTTTATTAGTATATTCTCTGCTAAAGGATGATCCCATTCATTTTAGATAAATTATTCAGAGAAAATAAAAGGTCTGGTTTACCTTTCAGGCAAATACTGTATAAACCTAACCTTAAAAATACTGTATAAACTTAATTGGATGAGTTACTCTTAATTCTGTTTAATAATTGATTGATGACATTCAAACGATAACTCAAAAGGCCAATTGAAGCAACTATCGTTATGGATGCTGTTCCTTATGTTTTTGTTTTTGGTCTCTTTATTCATTTTTTAACTTCTTTTTAAAGTTAGGGTTTTTTTTAACCAGCTAGATGAGATAATGAGTTACATAATAATTGTGTGAGATACGAAACAGATTTTATAAGTCATGGCTCTAGTTATCAAACAAATCTTGAGTTGTGTTTAACTACATGGACACTTCTGGGAAATGTTTTAAATGTGTTTCAATATTAGTTGCTCGGGTTGGTAGTTAGGCTGTTAGTTTATGCTCTGAGCTTGGCAATTTGGTTGCAAATGTTTCGTCACCATTCGAGGGGACATCGTCAGTGCATCTTGAATTGTGCTTGTCTGTCAGAACACAGCTCTTTAATACCTTTTTATGAGATGCAAATTAACCTCAATATTTGTTGGATATTTCTGAGTCATGGTCTGATTTCAGACTGTTTGATTGGCTGGCTGTTGTTGCTGGGCTGTAGTTAAGTACCGTCTGTGTGATGCAGATTAGGATTAGAATTGATATCTGGGTGCTTCTGAGTCTGGTTTTTGGGCTTGTTTGATAGTTTGAGTGGCTGGCTGTTGTTACAAGCACAGTTCAAAACGCACTGACAATGTCTCCTCGAAAGGTGACGTTTGCAACCAAATTGCCAAGCTCAGAGCTCAAACCAACAGCCTAACATCTGGAAAATTTTCTTGATAAGAATTTGCTAAAATAAGATAAGAATTACTAAGATAAGAATTGCCATATATCAGAATGGCTTTTTTTCTTATTTTTTTATTCTAGCTTAGTGGTCTCCCATCCAAATACAAAACTCTCTGACCTTTTTTGGCTCCCCTCTGTCCCATCACTCAAGGCAGACGTGGTTCTGCAATTTGCCATTCCAGTGGTTATCTAAAATCATTTTCAATCAAACTAATAATCTGTAAATCTGTGCAGTACAAGATATATTGGGTGGTTTCCCTGTACTGAAAAAGCTAGAGAACAGACACTGGAACAGTGCTGGAATAATGTATGTGCTGTCAAACAAGACTCTTATTCACTGAATGTAAGAAAGGCGGTAAAAGTTAAGATATAAGGCCTAATCAGATATGCTGCTAAAGGGACAACTTGGAACAGCTTCCAAATGGTAAATGGAAAATAGATATAGTTTACCAATAAGATTTCCTGGCAAATAGTGCAAGCAACGAGCAGAGAAATGGAAATGTATGAATTTTAAAACTTCATTCTGAACAGGAGTTATTTTCAGGCTTTTGCTTGATAATGAAATTCACTTTTTAAATTAGGTGCAATTTTTCCTCCTGTTCTAGAACAGCTTATTTGCTTGGCTATATTTTATACTAGCCAATAACCTGGCTTCGCCCGGGTATTTATGCCTTGAGCAGGAAATGCTGCAGCCTACAATTCCCAGCGTTCTTTACCCAATTTGCATGCCTTGCCTCTATTGGCTGGAGAACTTCCGATTTGCATGCCTTGCCTCTATTGGCTGGATTGGCTGTTGCTGCCTCGTCGGCTGCAGAGGCCTGTGCACATGTGCAGCATAGTGTTGGTGGGGTGTGTGGAGTTCACCCTTTTATCATCTTTTCCGTTTTTTCTC
>JANHJO010001705.1:100295-114020 GCA_032468235.1 Pseudoxyrhopus heterurus | reverse complement strand
CCCGCGAGCAGCGTGCGCAACCTCCTTCTCGCCTGGCCCACCCTTCGCCGCTTCTTTCTTGTAGGCCGCCCTCCCCGCCGGAGAACCCCTCCGGATCACGTCGCCGCTTACCGGCGCGGATGAGCAGATCGAGCTGATTCGTGGGCCCCTCATGCAGGGAAGTCGCCATGTTTATGCCGCTGGAGCGAGCGGCGGCGGCGGCTTCGCATTGACCCGCAGGGGCTTCCTGGCGCTCGGGCGCGCGCGCTCCGGCGCGCAGCCCCGCTTAAGCGACGGGCGCGCGCTTCCGCCGCCACACCAGTCACCGGGGGCCTCGCTCGGCTGGAGCCTCCCCTGCACGCTCGCTCCCGGCCAGCCACGCCGAAGCCAGCGCTCGGCTCGCTTCTCGCTCTCCCGCGTGGAGCGGCAAGCAAGGGCCCGCGGAAAAGCGCTTCCTCTCAGGCAGGGTGCACGCGATCCTTCCGCCGCCAGCCTCGCAGACAGGAAGTGTCGGGCGGGCGCTCAGCTCGCGCCCTCCCCTCCGGAGCCAGAAACGGGGAACGAGCGTGGCGGGTCAGGCTGGCGAGAGAGAAGAGACGACCCGCCAGCCTTTCGGCGTCCTCCGCTCACCGCCGCGGGAAGGGATCCACCTGCTCCCGAGGCTGGCCGACTGAGCTTTCCATTTCAGGAGGTCCGGCGGAGCGCAACGCTTGGAGCGGCTCGCTTCTCCTTCACTTTTCGCATCTTCACGGATGGAGAAAGAAGGAAGACGTGGCCATGGAAGAAGAGCCAACTTTTCATTCTTTCTTCGGCGTGGACGCAGCTTCTTTGGCACGGTTGCCTCCTGCTGCTCCCCGTCTCTTTGCAAGGCGGCAGTCGGCTCGCATCTTCGGCAGTTGTTCAAGCTTGTACTTCACGTTGTCCGGAGTTCTGGAATCCTGAAACAGTCCGAGTTCTGTTAAAGCGCTGCAGGCTGTGAATTAAAGAGTTACATTACCATGAAAGTGCCATGCATTATTTTGTCTTAGTGAGTCCCACGGTTCTGCAAGCTTACCACGACGCAGAAATCTTTTTTTCCCCAAGAACTTATGTTTCTTAGACCCATGATGTGAGCAATGGTAGTGTACCGGTGAGGAGGAACAATAGAGTTACAATACGGTATTACAAACTGTCAAGTACAAGGAGCAATTTCCAAAGGTGGTTGGTTGTGTTATTCCACTTATTTTTGAAGCATACTTCACCCACTTCGTGTTTATTTCCTCCACTGTTGACAATTTGTAAGTCATTCCTGAGTTTTTGTCTACGTCAGCAAACAATCTGCATGTCATGCAAATTATCTGCATATTTTCTTAACATGTAGCTTTTATCTATGACACAAAACTGATAGATGAAGTGAAATCATATGGAATTACATTCAAGAATGACTGTGGACCTGTTTCTCAAATTCAGCCACCAGTACAGCCCATAACATGACATTGTAAACAGTATAGTATACACAGGTTGCAAATGTATCAGTCACATGTTTTCCTACTCTTGACTCTTTCAATTTCTGGTTTAACATGAATTCCCCCCAAGTTATATTTAATGCATTTTTCCTTAATATTACTAATGCCACAAGTCTTACAAGAATTAACAAAACTCTTACATCAAATATTTTCCTTTACAGAATTTTACTACCTTTTTTTACCATTCAGTTATGTACATTAAAAGGCTACTGCCTGAAAAAAGCTTCGACAGAGAAGGAAAAAGATAGCTGCTTTTACTCAATTTGAATCCTTTGGAGCCAGTGAATCACCAAAAGGTGTCCACACTTGTGTATTTTCGTAGATACCCCACTGACTACAGTGAGACTTAAAATCATTTGTGAACATGCATTTTATTCCATACAACTGCTCTAGAAAAAAATTTAGATGTTCACAATAAGAACATTCCATGCAAATTTACTCCAATGGGACTTACACTCAATTACACAAATACTGAATTGTGGCTTTAATTTATAAAGATAATGTAGCCATTTTTAAAAACCATTTTATTTCAACAATTTCACTTCCGGATAAAATACAAATACCTACTAAAGGCTTAAATCAAAAGATTGATTTCCTGGAGTTGCCTTGGTTACTCCATGTAACTTTTAAAACACAGTACTTAGGCCCATGTAAAGCAATGAACTTGAGTATTTTCTCCATTGCACTCCCTTTTGTGAAAAAGGAAGGATAGGTGTCTGCAAAGAGGCGAAAGTAGCAAAAGACATCACGTTTGTGTGATGCCACAATTTGCCTACTTTGTTAGATGTTCGACACTTACTTGTAGCATCTGTGTGATGGCCTCACTTGTTGCAGATACTGCTGAAAGGAGTAAACTAGGATTTTGGGAGGAGGGTTGGCGATTTCTTTTTCAGTAATATAAAACAGTAGGCATAGTTTAACATTCTCGTGTGTTAAATAACAACCAACCAATTCCAGAATTCACGTTTTGACTCATTTTATTGTCTAGTTTTATTTTAAACAAGTTTCCTATTAACATAACAACAAAGCAAGAATCAGCAAGTGCAGCTCAGCCTTGACTTTTTTTCCTCTTGCTAAATGCATAGGGGAAAAAGGAGAGGCATACTCAAGCTCAATGCTTTGCAAAATCTTTTGTATGGGTCTTTTTCAAATCAAGCATAGTGACTACATGTGCATGTCCACATGGGTTTTTGTAGCAAAAATACAGAAGTGGTTTGTCACTGGTTTTTAATAAAATAGTTTTTTTACGTCCCAGTCTGTTACAACCCTAATATTCACCAAAGGTTCTCCATCCAAGGCTAATCAGACAAGAACCTGCTTGGCTTCTGAGCTCAGACAAGGAAAGCAGCGTTGCTAAAACACGCATTTTTCATTGCTACTGAATAAGAATTCCTTGTTAAAGCTACCTGTCAGATCTAACTCAAAAATTAAAACTCAAATTAAAACATACTTTTAGAGAGATTCATCATTTCCCTATTAACAAATTTTAAAGCATACTCAGTTTTATATATATTAGGAAAACATTTTGAATATTGTAATTAAACATCAATGATAAAACATTGTAATCTAACAATATTGCTATTTTACAAAACATCTTTTACGATTTGGAATCAAATTTAATATTCAGAAAAATAATTTACATGAAGTACAAATATAATTAATTTTAACAAGTTGAAAAATCCAGAGAAATAATACTAAATTTATATTTAGGTCATTCATAAGGAAATGCAAGTTTAGAGTAATTACAGGGTTTGTTTTCCATAATAGTTTTAAGTAGTAAGCAGTCTGGGAAAAAAAGACTTATTTTAGAATATACCTGAAAATTTGTTATTAATGGGGATAGTTTTACTAAATACGTATGGTTATAGACAACTAGGAAAAAATATACATACCAACACTGTTCCAGAGCAGTTTTTCCCCTCCCATAAGGTAAATCAAGGAGGATCTGTTTAACTACCCATGTTTTCATCAAAGTCTTCTACCTCCCTGTGGCAACAATATTTTAAAGTTAAAAGAAAACTTTGTGCCACAAGGAGGATTTCTGATGCAATATAAAGAACACAGAAAATGAGACAAATGTTTAATACTATCATCAGATTAAAAAACACTTGTCTCTGGTGTCCTGAAAATAACAAATTCTGGAGGAATTAGTGGAGCCTTTAACAGCTACATTTTATATGAAGTTCTTCAAACATCAAACCATATTTTTCTTATTTAAACTGTGCTTAAAAATAACATATATATCAGTTTCAGACCTGAATAAATTATTTACATAGAATTAAAAGAAATATTTCAAATGTATATTTCTTAGAACACATCGTTTATGTTGCAGTATATAGGCTGGATCTGTCTTGTCCCTATTTTGAAGAGATGGCATCTTGCTTTGATGAAGGAACAATGGAAATAGCCCATTGGAGCAAAGTAGAAGACAATTTTTGGTCATTCATCTTTATCCAAGGGTCTGTACCACCTTCCCTGCACTATTGCCTCTATAGTTTTAGGAGATCTCTCTCTTCTACAGAATAAGAGGAAGGAGAAATCAATAAAAAGAATTATCTTATGAAGGAATTCTGGATCCAACTCACCAAAAAGACCTCTATAAATGTTATTTTCACACAGTAAAATAAAGTACTAAAGTACTTTATTTAGTACAAAGTACTAAACAGGAAGTACTGTCTAATTATAGTACTTATATCATTTATTTATTTAGTTTTATTCATGAAGGTACATAGATACTGAATAAATAACTTTGCAACCAAGAGGTGTGTTCACGACCTTTGTAGCATCTCTATCACAGTCGCATGTTCACCATTACAGTCAGTTAGTATGCACTGTCCTATGTCTGACACATTTTTTCTTGCTTCTTGTTTTATTCACACACAGAATGCCAAGATTGCTTAAACAATCACTTACTGAGCTGCTTTTGGGGGGAGCAAAACTCTTCCCCCAAAGGTGCTAACACCAAGTTAATGAGCTCAGATGTGCTTTTAATTAGCTGGCTGGTAACTGCTTCCTATAACTGACAAGATTTTAATCACTTTCACACTTTCTGCTTTTGTTTGCCTCCTAAATAGGTTGTGGGTAAGAACTGGGATCATTCCTTCTGATGTGTAATTATGTTCCTGCTTACTCTTATAATCACTTTATCTACAATGAATGTAAATACAAACATTAATTCCCTTCTTGTTAACTATCCCAGTGCTCGGTTGAGTATTCCAAAGGCCAGAGTAGTAGGAGAAAAGGAAAGCTGAAGTAAAATCATAAACACAGTTGTGGTCACATGATTTTCCACTTAATGATTACATCATCTAGAAACTAAGTTGCCAGTTCCAAATGTGTCACTAAATTAGTACTACCCATAACTCATAACACTAAACTACAATTACTAAACTTCAGTTTTATACTGAAGTGTTATTTTTTAAAAATACCTATTTTAGAAAAAGAAACTTCCATACTTACCCCAACACTAAATTTACATGGATGTAGATCAGAGATTTATTGAGATAAATAGCTTTTTAAAAATTTTAATAATATATAGGTCAACTGCCCAGCATCACTATCCCATCTGCTCATGTCCCATAGGATTGTTGGTACTTCTCTTCAAGTAATTTTTGTATATAAATACTGATTACTATATTTCCTAAGCAGTTTGGATGTGACACAGAGCAGTGATATTTGAGAAGCCCCAAAGATATCTTGAATATCTAAGATTACTCATACAAAATCTTACACTAAGGAATTTTTTCAAAAGTTAAACATTTCCTCTGTCCAGTCATGATCGACTCTAGGGGCAGTGCTCATCTCCATTTCTTAACCAAGGGAGCAGCATTATCTGAAGATGCTTCTATAGTCATGTGGCCACCCTAACTATACAACGAAGCACACATGGAATGTTGTTACCTTCCCACCAAACTGATACCTATTTATCTACTTGCAGTTGCATGCTAGGTGGGCAGGAGCTGGGACAAGTAAGTAACAGAAGTTCACCCCATCAAGCAGTGCTTGGCTCTCAAACACAGGTTCTCAGCTTTCCAGTTGACACAGTCAGCGTCTTTAATTGCTGAGCCATCACTTATTTTACCTCAGTATCTTAAAATCCAAGACTTTTTGTGAACTTTAAGCTCTAATTACATAATACATAATTATGGGTCTCCTTAAAATAGGAGATGTACACTTTTTGGATTTTGGAATATAAATATACTACGCATTTAAAAAGCAATATTGAACTTGTTTGATCTTTCACAAAGAATTTTGTACATTACCCACTTATTTGAAATAGTCTGTTCCTAGTTCCAGGCCTTAAAGGAAGCTTTTTAAAATATATATTGCATTAGTACAGATCCAATCCCATGAATGTCCATATATATTCTCACCATATTAAATCACAATATTTGCTTTACAAGCCAGACCAATTTCTTATAATTCTCTTGATATATCTTAACTAAAATCAAAAAAATAAATTTCCATAAATTGCTTTATAGCTTTCTTCTGTATAAAATTCAGTACAGCCTCAATTTAACATGCCGTGGGGGGTGGGGGAGGTGTTAGTTACAGGTAATCCTTGACTTACAACCATTTGTTTAGTGACCTCTTGAAGTTACAATTACACTGAAAAAAGTGACTCATGACAGTTTTTCACACATAATAACCATCCCCATGATCATGTGATCAAAATTCGGATGCTTGGCAACTAGACTGGCATGTATTTATGATACAATTGCAATGACCCGGGATCATGTGATCACCTTTTGCGAACTTCTGATAAGCAAAGTCAATGAGGAAGCCAGATTCATTTAACAATCATGTTAGTAACTTAACAACTGCAGTGATTCACTTAATAACTGTAGCAATAAGGGCATAAAATGGGGCAAAACTCACTTAACAACTGTTTTGCTTAGCAATGGAAATTTGGGGCTCAATTATGATCATAAGTCAAGGACTATCTATACTGTAAATCTAAAAATCTGTTAATTCTGAATTTTTGTTTTTTATATCAGCTTAGGGCATTTGTATAGCTACAAATTGATCTAACTAATGTACAATTATTGTAAATTGCATTGTTTGCAATAAAACCTGACATTCTATTAACTTATACAGTAATCCTTGATTTACAACAGTTTGTTTTATGACCATAAAATGGCACTGAAAAATGTGACTTATGACTGTTTTTCAAAATTACAACCTTTGCAGCATCCCTAGGATCATGTGGTCAAAATTCGGGTGCTTGGCAACTGGTTTATATTTATGACCATTGCTGTGTCCCAAGGTTATGTAATCACCTTTTGTGACCTTCTGACAAGCAAAGTGAATGGGAAACCAGATTCACTTAACAACCGGATTACTGCACTTAACAACTATGGCAAGAAAGGTCATAAAATGGGGAAAACTCACTTAATAAATTTTTCACTTAACAACAGAAATTTTTGGCTCAGTTGTGGTCATAAGTCAAGGACTACCTGTACAGTATATTTAATGTTTATTTAACTGTTTACAATTCATTTAATGGTTTGTTTTGTACTCTCACCAGCTATTCATGCTAAAGTTAACAAATTCACAGATGCATGTACACATTTCAGTGAGTGTACTGTAAAGCCTCACTTTTTTAGACCTCAGTTTAATGGACCTCAGCAAAGGAAAAAAAATTTGTTCAGAATTCTGCGTTTATAAGACTATTGTCCATTACATTGAGGGTTTGTCCATTATATCAGGACTATAAATGGATGCCAGATATGCCAGTGATATAATTGTGTAAATGCTGTAAATTGACATCTTTTCAGATATAAAGGATACCTTCTGCCATGTTAAATTGAGATTTTATTGTCATATGGTATGATTGGTTTTGACTACTGTAGTGTGTTGTACAATTCAGTATGCAATGTGAACCTAGTTATTATTCATCTTTAAACTATAGTGTGTTACTTCCTGCAAGATGTACCCTTGGTCAATCATAACTTGATTGAACCATAAGTAGTAATAATATTTTTAAAGCAATACAGTCAAACCTCAGTTCGCACCCGCAATCCGTTCTTGGACTGCGGGCGTGAACTGAAATGGTCGCATTCTGAAGCGACCCTCACTGTGCATGTGCAGAAGGGAAAACGGCATGGAAAGGAATCTTTCCGTCCTGTTTTTTTGTTCACCAACCGAGTTTTGAATCGGGAACCGATTCAACACTCGGCTGGCTTTTTTGGTTATGTTGTGAATTGGTTGCGAATGGAGGCGTTCGCGAACAGAGGTTCCACTGTACATTAATTGACTAATATCTTCCTTTAAGGCTTGCTTACACAGAGCAAAAACTAAATAAAGGGATCTAACAAATCTTGAAATTACAGCTTTTGTTTATGAAAATGCAGGCGACGACTTGGAGGTAGTCCTGAACTATTCGTTAAGCAATCATTCAAAGTTACAATAGCACTGAAGAAAGCGATTTATGACTGGTCAATGCACTTATGACTAACGCATCCCCAGTCATATGATTAACATTTGGGCAGCTAGCATACATTTATGATGGCTGCAGCATCCCGAGGTCATATGATCACCATCTGAAACCTTCTCAGCTGATTTCTGACAAGCAAAGTCAATGGGGAATCTAGATTTGCTTAATAACCACTTAATTCACTTAACAACTGCAGTGGCAAAAAAGTTCGCGAAACTGGGTGTGACTCACTTTACAATTGCCTTGCTAAGCAATAGAAATTCTGGTCCCAAATGTGGTCAACTTACAACCACAATTGAGCTCAAAATGTATGTTGTTAAGTGAAAAATTAGTTAAGTGAATGTGTCCCATTTTACGATTTTCCTGCCACATTTGTAAAACAAATCACTGCAGTTGTTAAATTAGTAAAATGTTAAATGAATCTGGCTTCTTCGTTGACTTTGCTTGTCAGAAATGACTCCTGGACACTGCAAACATCATAAATACGAGTCAGTTGCCAAGCATCTGAATGTAAATCACGTGACCTTTGGAATGGTGCAATGGTCGTAAGTGTGAAAAATGGTCATAAGTCACTATTTTCAGTCTCACTGTAACTTCAAACAGTCACTAAATGAACTGTTGTAAGTCAAGAACTACGTGTATTGTTTTAAAAAGTAATATTTCATATTTCCTATCATACTACCTAGGAATACAAAGTAACTAGCATTATATTAAAACACCAAAATAATTTTACATCCAAATAAATTAGGATTGACTATATATTTAGTTTTTGCAAAATGCTATCACTGAAACAAAAACAGCAAGTATCTCAGCAGAAGCTATCTATATTTTGGAATACAAACTGAAAAATTACACGGGTATGTGGTGCATCATATATAACAGTGCACATTAAGTTCTAGATTTCATAGGGTTTTGTTTGTTTTTACTTATTGCTCCTATTAAACGGAACAGGGCAAATTTTAATCTATAATTAAAATGTTAAAGTCTTTCATTTGTGGCAAAGTATTTAAAGGTCTACCTGTTTTCACAGTTTCAGTCTCGATTTCTTGTTCTTCTGCAACATCTTGTAGCAGGTAAGTTTCATCATCATAAACAAAAATCTGTGCAGCATATCCTTGTTCTATTCTGGCACATGGTACTGGCTCTACAATCACTGCTGGATATTCAGAAACTGGTTCATTTTCCTGTGAAACACAGTGAGAAAGATGTGTATAATATCATCATCTTAATCCAAGCAACATTATCTGTTTATAAAGCTATGTCTTTAATATTGTTTTACAAATCAATCTGGATATAAGATATGAATTTGAGAAAATACATCAGTGTAAAAAACATGCAAGCATTATTAACTTCTCACAAGATCTGTACCAAGTCTTGGAAAAACATATTTTAAATATATTAGCATTTTATTTTCATAACTTGGAAGTGACTAGATACATTAGTAAAAGAATAGTCAGAATAGAAAAAATAACATGGTTCAAATTTATACTATTAATATTTTAATATTATTTTAAAACACATTTTGGTCAACTCCTGTTGGCGAACATACTCCTGTGTCTTGTTTTCCCCACAACAACATTGTAAGGTGGGTTGGGCCAAAAGAGAATTCTTTCATTTCAGTGAAATAATTAAATTTATTCAAGATTTTTGGTTTTTCATTAAATTATTTTTTAGATTTATATCCTACCTCTCTCTGGGAAATTCAAGGCAACATACAGAGTGCTCTGTCTTCTATTTTTTTTCTCCGCAGAAGGAAGCCTGTGGGATTAGCTGGACTAAGTAGTAGCAATTGTCCCATGACTGAGAACTGCCCCATAGTTCTAGCTCAATATCTTAACTACTACTATCCATACATTTGATTTTTTTATCTTCTTTCCAAAATACATTTTGAATTTACATGAAGAACATACGGCTTCTCCGGCTATTTTCTGACCTTGCCTTGAATCTGTACTCCATTGCTGTCAAATTCCAGGCTTGAACTTCCATTGTGAATTACTGCTGATGTCATTGTACATTCCTTGGATGTATTGCAAGACTAACAGCAAAATAAGTCAATGTTTTCAAGAACCGCAATGCTGACAGTGTGAAGTATAAGAGGTCCACAAACCGAGGTAATATTTCCAAAATTCAATTTCTCAGTACTGGAATAAGAGATCCTGAGAGAAAACATAAGCATTAGTTATTCAATATGCTAATGCTTCTAAAAGGTATACAAGGTTACATTAAAATTGAGCAATACTAAATGATGTAATTTATATTACAAGTAGTCCTTATTAAGTGACTCTAACTGAAACTAGAAACTTGGTTAAGAACAGTGATTGCTAAGTGAAGCCACAACTGTGCTTATAATCTTCTTCAACTTTCCGTCACTTTACACATCTGTGGAAGTTATAGTGAGGGTTGGTCATAAAGTTACATTTTCATCACCATTCTGTGAAAGGTCACTAAACAAGGCAATTACAATAGCACTTACACTTATATACAGCTTCATAGTACTTTACAGTCCTCTCTAAGCGGTTTATAGAGTCAGCATATTGCCCCCAACAATCATTTTACCAACCTTGGAAGGATGGAAAGCTGAGTCAACCTGAATCAACCTTGAGCAGGAGAGGATCAAACTGCTGGCGGTCACCAGAATTATAGCCTGCAATACTGCATTCTAACCACCAAGTCACCGAGGCAATAGCTACCTAAGGACTATATGTGTTTGAAAAAGTACTGATTTGCCATCTCATCTGTTTGTTAAAGTTTGCACATCATCCACAAGTGTACGTACCTTATTTAAATTTTCAGCCACTTTAAAATCTTTTTAATATTACTTTCAGAAATTATATTACTATTCAAAAGTAATTAACTATATAAACTAAGATGAATTCAAAAAATAACCTAGAGATATTTAAATAAATTTAAAAATATTACTATTCATTGCTTATGAACTCAAGCATTTGCTGTAGTTATATATTTATATAAAATGCTAAAGTGGCTCAATTCATAATTTCTACCACAATAATTCTCTAATGGCAACAGTAATATTAAATAATTAATTTTATTAATGAAGTACAAGAAATAAAGGAAATAATAAAGCACTCAAATCATTAACCCCATCATATTCTGACCACATCAGTAGAAACTATAATTTTGGGGAGCCAGAATTCCTAGGAAATAGAGTAGAGATCCACTTTGCTACAATGGTTAAAAGGTCCAGACTAGAAACAAAGAGATAGTGAATTCTCGTCCAATCCATCACAAAGCCAGTAGCCAGTTACACTGTTTCTGCCTTAGGAAGAAGACAATGGGAAACTATTTCTGAAAATATTGTCAAGAAAATAAATGGACTTGCCCAAGCAGTCTCTAGGAGTCAAGACTTCAAAGCACACACAGAGAAGCACTATACTTCTATCTTTCACGTTTCTGGATGATCATGGGAAAACTAAGAACATATAGTGATATTAGCAGAATCATTTTGATAATAATAAACTTGGGAAGGACTCAATAGTGAATAAAAATGCTGAATCCAGTCTGAACATTTGTTTGTGCAACAAGCCATAATAATAATATGCAATAAAACAATCAGAATATAGAATCACAGAGTAGGAAGGGATCATTTTGGCCACCATCCCTTTGGCGTTTCTGGTTGTCTTCTCAGACAAACAGGGCAAGACTAGTACATAGTGCATTCTTCTCCTTCTAGCCTGTATACCAGCTTGTATGCCAACTTATCTATATTCCAACCACTCTTATTTCTCTTACCTACCTGTGCTTGGATTCAAGTGTGGTATTCTCACTAAGTTCCACTGATCTCCTCCTCCCCTTCTTTCCTTTTAGCTGCTTGTATTTGCTCATTCCTTCTACCCTATCTTTCTTCCTCCCAATTAGCTATGCCCAATGATCTTGCCTTTTTCCCATTGTCTTCTACTCAGAATGGACCAAGCACATACTTAGATCTGAATATGCACTCAAACAGTGTTCTGTGCATGGAACAACCTGTGCACAGAACATTTTACCTCTTGAGTGGCTAGCAACTATACAGTATATAAGTTGTTTTAAAAGATAAAGGGAAAGATAATAAGCTTTAAATAGGTTAGACATACTAAAAAAAATAGTCTTGCAATCATCACTGTACCTTTCTACCAGGGATCAACAGAAAACAAATAACAGGTTTTCAGACACTTTCTCTGTGCAAGAGGGAATCTGACTGAACAGTTGCCATAGATGTAGCCTAGGTAGCTGTCACCAGAAGACACCTGATGGCTTACCTCTGTTTCCTCAGAGAGCCTCTGGAAGTGCCACATAGACAGAACAGAGATAGAGAAATAAATAACTGTCTACCTTGCTGTTAGTCATCAACAACCAGAACAAGAATAAATTACTTAAACTGACTAACTGGAAGAACTCAAAATATTACCTATTAAAATGGGCCTAACAGTGACTGATACAGTTCTTACCTTTAACAATTTAAACATGCAACACTTAGATTCTTAAACACCCCAAACATGGTGGAAAATTACACTATATAACTAGTATTGGTAAAATAAGAAATATTCAGAAAACTCTAACCCAGGCCTGCCAAACTGGCAGCCCACCGGCCGGATGCATCATGCGCAGGCCATGCCCACCCTGGCTCTACAAAGGCAAAAAACATCGCAATACGTCCTCATATATCACATGACGCGATTGACACCCGAGCTCTAACCCATATAATGATAGCATACAAACTGCTCAGAATTAGTAGGTCAAGATTTCAGATGTTTAACCCTAACCCTGCGTATAGGAAAACTGGCTACTAGACAAGTCAATCAATTTCACTATGAAACTGCACAATGTTAAGATTTTGGGGGTTAATATTAAAAAAATATTGTCTTCCTTCAACTTCAATTCATTTCAATTTCTGCTCTCTGGAACAACAGAAAACATTTCATGACTTATTCGTTTGTGATATCAATTCAGGTATTTTAGAGTACTATCATATCTCTCTACAACATTCCCAATTTATTCAATTGCTTCTTGTAGAACAAAGGCACTAATTCCCCAGATTATTCTCACCATATGTCTATGAAATACTTTTTAATGCCCAGAAGTAAATATGATATTCGAAGTAGGGTATAACCGACATATAATAAAGATAAGCTATTATTTCTTCTGATTTGGAAAATATATTTTCTCTTCATAAAAAGGGAAGACTGGCAATGAGTTAACAGTTGTCCATAATGACTGGCCATGGTGGCATTTTGAAGAGGTAGCATGTCATCTCCTCTTTCAAAGCCATCAACCTTCTCTCCAAATGGTGTCCTACCACTCTAATGTAATTTGTCAAACTAACTCAAACTAGTCTGACAGATAAAAACACATTTCAGAGAGAAGCCCATCTAGGCATACACTCAGAGTTTAAATGTTCAGCCAATAGCAGTTTATTGAAATTCTGCACAGCCAGCATCTCCAAGCATATAGGTTTTTGTCTGCAAAATTCTTAGAAAAAAAGTTATAGAAGCCAGTGGGAAGAAACAAGGGCAAGAGATGTCACTCCATAAATATGACGTAGGACTGAATTTGTGTTCAATCATATTCACTTTTTATCTTACACCAGTGTCACTCCAGGCATTTCAATGTCATCTATGAGAACTCCTCAATGATCCAAAGAGCACTCCAGAACTATTTACAGGGAGAAATGAGCAGCACAAACAGTGCCTCAAGATGACCTGGAAATGATATGACAATAATAAAGTACTAAAGAAATCACTGCCACCTGTAAAACAAGATCCACCCATGCAGAATTAAAGATGGCCCTGGGAGACCAAAAACCTAAAG
>JANHJO010001699.1:201701-217706 GCA_032468235.1 Pseudoxyrhopus heterurus | reverse complement strand
TGTCAGCAGCTGATTCCTCCCTTTGCTCCGACACAGCCTCTGTCTCTTCTTCGGAGTCGGAATCAGCTGCCAAATCCGCCACGTGCTGCGGAACCACAACACTTCCTGTTTTGTTAAATGCCTTGAGCAGGCAGGCTATAAAATAAGTAAAAGAATAAATAGCAGTGTGTGGAGAAAGGGGTCTCTAGTTCAGCTTGTATGCAGTTTCTAAATTTTAGGAACGATTTGTGTTACAACATGCTTTGAAATAAATTATCTGCATGCCAATGATTTTTTTTTGTAAAGCAGCTGGCACTTGAAACAATTAATATTAAGCTGTAAAAATGTCAAGCACCCAAATATAGCTTCCCCTATCGGAGTGCTCCTTTGGCTCATATCACTGATCAAGCTGAATAGTAGGCGCATTTTGGTCATAAATAGTTGCTGAAGTGTCCTTCCCTTCTCAGATGTCTAACAGCCTTTGTGAAGTCGGATTCCACAAGAACAAGTAGTTCTTCTGACTTCCCTAAGAACTGATGGTCCCTGACTGCAAGCGTGCTTAGATTAGGATGCTCGGCAAGTGTCTGCCTGAACTTTGCGATACTTTCTCAGGAATATTTAAAAAAGAAATAGGTGTTTTTCCTAAGAACTCAGATTGTCTGTCCAAGTCATGGCATCCTCTTTTAATAGATTGAACTTGATCTATTACATTGGGCGTCTGTCTTTTGGAAAACTTCTGGAGGTCGTTGTTTTCATTTAGCTTCTATGCCTTGATGTAAATAGATATAATGTCTACCACCAGCAGGAAGAAGTCAGTGGTAAAATCCTTGGCCAAATTTTTTTGATCCTAACGCTTTACAGAATCAACATGTCTCATGAAGAGGGACCCTCTTTATCCAGCACAAAAATTCCTGCTGTCCTGAAAATAGCTGTGTGTTGGACCTGAAGGCGGCTTCCTTCAATCAGGAAATTTATGAATTGCTGACAAGGTTCTTGGTTGGATTGTGCTCCCCAAGAAATCTGATCTATGGAAAGGAATATTGAACTCTTGAAGGAAAATGGAAGAAACAGGCAAGGCATTGTCGGCTGGCACATCCAAAAAGTTAATGAGGTCTGATATGAAGCTGGTACATACAGACGTTAAAAAGAAGTTCTCCGAAATGACGAGGAATGCCGAACAATATAAACCAAGATTAGAAGAAGTTGAACAAGTGATCCGAGAGGCTCGGCAACATGTCGGTTCTTTGGAAGGGGAATTAAAGACTTCTACGCTCACTGATCCAATATGCAGGAAAGAAGCTCCTTATAAGCTCCTTAGAGTTGGTGGTAGTATGAAAAAAGATAAGTCAGAAAGTTGTTTCAGAATGCAGATGTTTTCAGATAAAAAGGAAACATCGTTCAACAAATGGAATGAAAAGGTAAGTCTAGGGTTACATTGTAGCTAGGGCCCTATTGTATTTGTATCTTGTGAACATTGCTTGCTTATTAACTTAGAAATAATCTAACTTTATGCTTTAAGAGTGCATAAAATTAAAAGCAGAATTAATACTGGTAGTGCAAACAAGGTATTAATGCCGGATGCATCTAAATATTCAGTTAACTGTTGTTCATTCTAGAAACTTGAATTAAAGAAGAAATATACAACCTGTTCAAATGCACAGCTAAATCTGGCACAAAATTGCACTACTTAATCTCAAATGGAAGCTGAATCCTTGACCTTTTTTTTTTGTAGACATATTGGGAAACTAGAGGAAAAGTGAACATATAAACCTAATGTTTTAACTGCTTATATTTAACCTAACATTAAACTATAATACAGTTTTACTTGTGAATCAGGCCATGAGTAATAATGAATATATTTCTCTACTCATATCCCAACTATTATTTTTCAGGTTCTATAAAGATCTAAAAATGATATGAGATTAAAAATGAAACCAAATTAGTGAACTTTGAAGAAATGTCCATCAGTAACTTCCACACTTCCCCCAAAAATCAAATGTCCCATGCTGAGTAGGTAGAGCATCCCTACTTCAATCAATTGTAGCACAAAAATGCTATGGTGATATTTATTTTTCTGGTACAAATGTTTTAATCTTGTCTCCACTATTTAGCTTATTTAACATGAGAGTGTGTGATTTAAATACATTTATTTATTTTTAAAAATTATATAGCCATCCATCTTACATACATAACTCTGGGTGATAAACAATAGATACAAGATGATATAAACATCCATAACCCATTTAAATAATAGAGTTTAAGGAAAAATTAGGAAGAATCTAAGCATGTACAGTACAATTGCCTGTTCCTCAAACCAGTTGTCCTTTGCATCAAGCCAAAAATATTGTGGGCTTCAATAACCTTATTTGTCTTAGAGTGAGATGTATACATAACTACTAATCTGCAAAAGATTCCTCATAGTATTTGGATCAACCTATAGTATAGGACTATAGTATAGGATGTGGTGGCTCAGTGGCTAAGATGCTGAGCTTGTCGATCAGAAAGATTGGCAGTTTGGTGGTTCGAATCCCTAGCGCCGCATAACGGAATGAGCTCCCATTACTTGTCCCAGCTTCTGCCAACCTAGCAGTTTGAAAGCATGTAAAAAAAATGCAAGTAGAAAAATAGGGACCGCTTTTGGTGGGAAGGTAACAGCATTTCGTGCGCCTTCGGCGTTTAGTCATGACGGCTTGAAACGGAGATGAGCATCACCCCCTAGAGTCGGAATGACTAGCACGTATGTGTAACCTTTACCTTTACCTTTACTTTATATATGAATAAAAGAAAATATAATATAAAAAGAAAAAAAAAAAGAAGAAGATAAGTCTTTATTGCTAGTGTCTGGACAGTGTGATTAATAAAAGGGGCGCGCCACGTACAGGCCAGAGCACGTCGAACACTTTGGGTTTGGAAATCTCTCAGCATTTCTTTGCCAATCATGATAAGGGCAAAGTTGCGTTTTCCAAGGAATCGTGGAACGCTTTCCCCCTCCAATTCCGCGCGGGAAAGAGCCCTTTCCCTGCCAGCCATTCCTGCACATGCCCAGTGCAAACGGTGAGGCAAGCTATCGCCGGGAGCTGGAAGCCTACGCCCTGGAGGTTTCCTTTTAAAGGGGTGGCGAAACCCGACCGCTCTTCCTCACCACGGGCTTAAACAGCACATTCGCACTTCGCTCCGCCGCGGACTTTCTCCCCCGCCTGAGAGGATATTGCAGAGAGGGAGGTAGGCGGAAACAATTCTGTTCCGGCCTGCAGATTGCGCGCCCTTTATAGAGGGCTGGCCGCGGAAGAAGAACGTCGCTTTTCGGCCTCTTTCCAGGAAAGTGAGTGAGTGAGTGAGTGAGTGTGTTTATAAAAACCTTGCCGCCTCTTTCCAGGAAAGTGTGTGTGTGTGTGTGTTTATAAAACCCTTGCCGCCTTTAATTGAAATGAGGCGTGGATCTGTGCTTTGTAACAGCAAATGGAGATTGTGACTATTAAAGGGCCTCTCCCAGGAAGTTTAAGGAGCTAGACGTGGAACATTTGCCCTTCCTCCTCCCCTATCTAAGGGTTTTCAACCCTCCCACCTCCTTGAAGGGGCGGAGTGCAGTTAAAATGTTGACTCAACCCAGGCTGGGAAGAACCTCAAGATTAACCGTTTTGCTTCTTCCAGGATTTCTTGCAGTTTTCGCCAGCGTTTCTCCCCAGCCAGACCTCTCCGGGAACTGTCCGAATAACCCAGAATTCTACCTTTTCCCCAGGTACGACCATTGTACGTTTTTCTCTCTCTCTCCTGTCCTGCAGGTGCCAAAGGGTGAGATTGAAATAAAGTGCTAATGGATAGTTTCCGGTGTGGCTCCCTGGGTTGGGAGCTTGATTGACAGTTTGCTGTGGCTCCCTTGGTTGGCATGTTGTGTGAACACTTAACATAGGCTGGTGATAGAGTTGACCTCCTCACCTTGAAAACACCTGACTAGAAAGGGAAGTGTGTTTCAGTCAGTTGTGGAGCCTAAACCAGCTTTTGCAATACAGTGTGCTGTTGTGAGTTTGGAGTTACCTGTTGCACTATAAATCGTCCCACGGTGGGTTCCTTGTTGGATAGGCAGAGGAGAGAAGTTAGGGCTGCCTGGTTGGGTTTCTCAATTCCCTGTGTCCTGATAGGACTGCTGTTTTCTGTGAAGCCGTACTGTTACATTGAGTAGAGGAATGCCCCCTCCCCCAAATATCTGGCAGAATGAAAAACTTAATATAATTTAATAAACTTACTATTTTCCTACTTTTATCTAACATATGCTGTGGCATGGCGGGTGTACTGCTTAGAATTGCCACTCTTGTTCCTTAATATGGAAGCTAACTTTTGATTTTTCTAAAACGTCTTGATTACACTGCAGAAAAAACATTCTACATTTTTTTCACACAGGGAGACTCTATTGTTATCTTGGGAATTATATATGAATCTGGAAGTGTGGTTAATAGTTCCATTATATTTTGTCCACTAACTTTTGTAGATCATATTCCTTAAAGCAAAAGAATAATTGTTCAAGTAGAACAAAAAAATAGTTCCTTGGGTGGGGTGTTTCAATCATTATCTAGGAGATAATCTGTGATTTATCATACTATATTTGTTTTCTAGGCTCAGAAACATGGACAGTCTTTCTGCAGCAAACACAACCTTTGCCCTCAACCTCTTCAAGAAGCTTAGTGCAAGTGATCCTACCAAGAACTTGTTTTTTTCTCCTTTGAGTATCTCTTCTGCACTGCTTATGGTCTCATTGGGTGCCAAAGGTAACACAGAAGCTCAGATGTCAAAGGTATATCAAGATACATTTTATCAAAACGAAAAAGGGTTGGCTAGGAGGTGGCCCCTACCCTTGATAGCCAACTATGACAACATCTAATTTATTTATTAAATTTAAACTCAGCCCATTTTGCAGTCACACAACTCTAGGCAACTATCTATCACCAGCTCTAGAAAGTTCCAAGTACACCTATCAACTTAAAAAGCGTTCATTCCTAAGAGGAGGCTGTTTGTGCATTTGCCAAGTGTCTGATTAGCTTTTGAAAAATGCAGCAGATGGCATTGTTACCAGGACTCTTTAATTCTGCTCCCAATGCAATTCTCATCCAGGTTTGGGACTCTGTTTGCATGAGGAGGGGAGCATGCATAGGAAGTGCAATAGGGATTCAGTCGCTCAGGGGCTACGTTTTTAAAGCCATAGTTGCTAACTATGTAAATAGTATTATTTGGGGGGGAAAGTCTTTAACTTGAAAATACAATAAAAATAAAGAAGAAAATGACACAGGCCTATGCAACACATTAATAGAATCCACCTAAGATACATGTGGGGGGGAAATAGTTCTTCAAGACCCATTTAAAGGATGGCATGGTCAGGGGAATGAACCTCGGAGGGGAAATGGTTCCAGAGCACAAGTATCATGATGAAGACAAAACATAGCATTATTTTAAAGAGGAGCAACTCTATCGCATCCTATTGAAACAATGGGAGGAAGGTGGCCATGCAGATACATGCCATGAAGATGTTATAGGTGGCAATCAAACTTGAATTTCATCCAGTCACTTGTGTATAGTTTGCACACTGATGCAGCAGAGGTGTACCTATACCTGCCTATATTGCTCCATTGTTGACCAGCTGCAGTTTCTGAGCGGCCTTCAAGAGTAACTCTAAGACAGGGCTGTCAAACTCGCAGGCCGGGTGCGTCCCACACTGGCCACCCCCACCCCCGTTTTAGTGAAGCGAAAAAAAGTCATGATTCGTCACATGACACCGTGACGATGTGAGTTTGACACCCCTGCTCTTAAGAGGTGTGCTTTGCAGTAGCCCACATGTGAGGCAACTATGGAATGAGTGACTAAGAGCAGGGATCCAGTCCAGGAAAAGTTTGTGCACCAGACAGATCTAGACAAAGCACCCTCCCAAGCCACTGCTGACACCTGCAGTGACTATTGAATCCAAGAAGACTTCAAATTGTGTACAGATTCTGTCTAAGGGAGCTCCACCCCATTCAGACTTAAAGTTAGAAAGTTCTGGTGCCAGGAGAACCAGAAACATGTAATTACTCAATTTTGACAGGATTGAGTTTAAGCCTGTTCCTGACCATCCAAACCCCAACCGCCTGCAGCTGCCAATCTTCCTAGAAGCATTAAGTTCAGCCTTTGCTTTCAAAAGTGCTGCCTACCATTACCCTAAGAAATATTTCCTATTATAAATTTGGAATAAAGTTGGCAGTATATATTGATTCAATTTGCTCAAAAGTAGGTACAAGAATGTTCCTTCTACCTTTTAAAAAAATACTCTATGCATGGAGGCATACTCTGTGCTTTAAAAACCTTTTTTGAGGAAGATATTTCTGAAAATCCTCTCTCTCTCTTCCTTGTCCATCAAATTGAATTTCAAAGGAGATCAATAACTAGGACTTTCAAACTTGTGAAGTCCAAATATGTACAGTATAGTCAACTCAAACTTAACTTTTAGGGACCATATGGACGTCTATACTGTATGTGTTTCCATAGCAACTGCAGGGAAGTGGTTTCCTTTAAGGAAGGTTTTTTCTCCTACTACTGTACAAGCTTGGGGTTCAAACACTACTCAAATACTAAGTAGGCTCAACCCTGTTTAGCTTTGAAGCGTAGATCAGATTAGCTATAAAAAGCTATACATCTGCAGGTCAAAAGTTAGCTCCAAATTATAGGGGAGACCATTTGTAAGTTTTTTCAAGGTTTGCTATTGTTACATTTTGAATTGATTTTAAACCTAATTTGATTATCCATATATCTCTTATAGGTGCTCTCTGTATCCAAAGATAAAGAGGTTCACCAAAAATTCGAGAAACTTATTTCTGGAATCAACAAACCAGGTGCCAATTATATTCTCAGTCTAGCCAACCGGCTCTTTGGAGAAACATCATATGATTTTCTTGCAGTAAGTTACATACATGTTAAACAATTGGCTGGAAATAAACCATAAATGTTTTGTGTGTTCCAATGTTTGCTTATTTCATTGTAATTGCAGTTTGGCTCTAAAAAGTATCTAATGCTCCTATAGCTATAGCTTGGTCTATTGAGTTATCTTAAGGGGGAATTAAAAGTCCAGCTCCTTTTACTGGGAATGTTACAGGAACATTCAGTAAGATTTTAGCATCCTAAATATAGAACTCTCAAGAAAAGGCAAAATAGAACCATGTGACCAATAATTGCCAGATGTATTCTTGAATAAACAAACAGTGTTAACTATCCAATGGCACTGGCTGTTTGTAAGGTGTATTCAGTGTAATAAATAATGTTTCCGTATTGTTAGTTCATTGAAAAATGAGACAAAATCAATTCTTGTGTTTATTACTGCTTCTGTTATTGAGATGTCATTGTTTCTTAAGTCATTTATAGAATCCACTGAGAAATTCTACCATGCAGGTCTGGAGAAACTTAACTTCAAACAAGCTTCAGAAGATTCAAGAAGACATATAAACGGCTGGGTAGAAGAAAAAACCTCCGGTGAGAATGATAATAAGAGTTAATTAGTAGCTGCATTAAGTAAGACATGCAATGTTGTGTGTGCATGTGAGAGAGACAGACAAGGCAGGCAAAACCACCATAGTTAACTTTTACTTGCTACATAGAAGCCCATCAAACCCTATGAAATTCTAGCCAAGAATAGATGTTTGGTTTTATCGATGGACACATCTGAGAAGATTTCCCTTATTTAACTTGCTTGTTTAACTTGTATGTGTGTAGTAACTAAATAATGATATAAGACGGGCAACTATAAAAACGTTGAGGGAGGATGGAGGGAGGGAGGACAGACTGGCCCTGAGGAAGCAAAAGCTATATCCCATCCTCAGTTAGAGGAGCTCTCTGTGACCGCCTTGAGCTCCTGAAGGAGAATCAAAATAGAAATCTAATAATTAAATAAAAATGGTTTTATTTTGGCTTACCTACAAACATGTTCATGATTTACTGAGTACTAAATTTACTAAGTTTTTTGGAGAGAGAGGGGGGTATGGGGGGAGAGAGAGAGATCTTTAGAAACAATCTTACAGGAGGGCTCCTAAGAATTTTTTGTGTAACATTATGCATATAAAAGTATTTATCAAGTTCTTTTTTTAACTCTCAAAAGGAAAAATTCAGGATCTGCTTGTCCCAGGAATAATTGATTCGCTTACAAAACTGGTTTTGGTGAATGCTATCTATTTCAAGGGAAACTGGGCAGATAAATTCAACAAAGATCGCACAGAGGAAAAGCCATTCCAGATTAACAAGGTATTCATTTATTAACACAGTAAAAGAGACATTCTGAATATTTTAAATTGTGTTATTTTGCATAAATCTGAAGCAAGCGTGGAATTAATTTGAAACATACCTGTAGGAAAAAAATTGCTTCCTCCTTACATTTTATTGATCTTCATGGAAATGGATGAATCATGAGATCAGTCACCTTGAGTCTTTCACTTTGTGTGTAGCAATTCAGACTTTTCAGGCATTGAAACTTCTTACGCAGAGATTTCTAGTGCAGCACCATTCCCACTAATTCTATGTGATTAACCACAATAACTACAGAGTGACTAGTGAATATATTTGCTGAGCATATGGGTCTCTTATGTATTATCACCTGGAAGTATTCAATGGAGGAGGAATAGGCACAATATGTTTCTACAGTATGTTGCTCTCCACAAAGAAGGCTAGTTTTGACTTTATAAACATCTGTTCCTTTGAGAAAACTGCTGATTAAAACCACTGACCTGTGCTTCATTGCATTCTTTTGCTAACAGAATTGATAATTCATTTTCTAAAAGTCATAATCTTTGCCTGTTTTTTTAAATGTAATCCTTAATATTCTAAACTTATTCAAATTCTGTGAAAAGTAAATTATCTTTATGTATAAAGACTGGAAAAATCTGGTGAGTGGCTGAGACATGATAAATGCTCATATAAATGCTCAGTTTGATTTAAAAAGTCAAAGCAAAAGATGAAAGATTTAAGCAGAGGGGGGGAAACTCCTAGGGCTAAATACATGAAAGAATTATTTGCATTTCCTAATTATTTGAAAGATTTCTTCTAACATAACATTTCCCCCACTTATAGAATGAAAGGAAAACAGTGCAGATGATGTTCAGGAAAGCAAAATACAACATGGCCCACATATCGGCCTATCGGACTTCCGTTCTTGAGATTCCATATGTTGATAATGAGTTGAGCATGATCATTCTGCTCCCTGACAAGATTGAAGATAACTCTACTGGATTGGAAAAGGTGAGTTTTTCTTTCATAAACAGAATTTAAGCCCTTGCTCATCTGAAAACATCTCTGATACTAACTGTACACTGTCCTTTTTAATATTAAAGCTTGTTTTTTTGTAATTATAGTTAGTACTATTGGGTTGACTTGTATTTTCCCTTATTTTGAAAAGATGCAAAAAAAATCCCAAAGTCTAAAGAACACCAGAAGATGCATTTATATTTCAAAGTATTGTATACACAGGGTGATTCCATCAGTAGCTGTTGTGTACAAGGCAATTGATAAGGTTGCCAATAATGTACAGTATTTCTTCTGAAACTACTAAGATGTAAGGGATTCAGTTTTTGATTCTTCAATTTATACTGTTTCATGTTGAAATAGCTACCAAGATTCGTAGCTTGAAGGAAAGAATAAACAAGTTCTTATGGCTGAGGTATATTTTTGTGTGGCTATGTGCCCTCAAATAAGAGCTTCTGGCAATTGTCTGGACAAATCCAAGTAGTTTATTTTTCAACATTTTCAGAAGTTGTTTTCCCTTGCCTGCTTCCTAGGGCTAAGAGAGTATGACTGGCCCCAATTCACCAAATCTGGTAATTCATATCGAAGTGATGATTTATAATCCAGTGCTTTTAACCACTATACCAACCTAGGTCTCATTTTTTTACTTTTCTTTTAGCATATCTTTTAGTTTTTAGCATAATTGTAAATTACTGGGTTTTCTGGAGTACAAATTTGTATAAAATTTAATACAAACATGAATAAATTATAAAAGTATTTCTTATCAACATGCAGGTTTTCTCTGATGCAATATATACAGTGTATATATACATTTGTCTGGGCTGTTGGGAAAACAATTCTAGAACTAGTGAGTCTCCCAGGTGGATCTGGCTTATATTCCACATATTTCTTAAAGAATGTAATTGAGTTAGAAATTGATGTACCTTGAATATAAAGCTACATTTATATTCCTACTTTTTCTCCTGGCTCTAAGGTCTACACCATATTTGTGACTTAATTATCTTTCCTAAAGTTCTGGGAAATACAAGAATTTGCAACTGTTTGTAAGATTTCAGGATTTTTCTGTCATTGTTAACACCTGCATCATACGTGTGTTAGAATATCAGGATAAATCATGTCATATAACCAGGAATTTCTTTCTCCTTTATTGCTTTTCATGTTATTTTAGCTGGAGAGAGAAATTACTTATGAGAAACTCATGGACTGGATCAATCCAGAGAAGATGTCCCTAAGAGAAATTGAACTCTCCTTTCCCAAATTTAAATTGGAAGAAACATATGACCTGAAGCCTGTTCTGAGAAGCATGGGAATGACGGATGCATTTGATGAGGGCAAGGCAGACTTCTCTGGAATGTCAACTGACAATGATTTAGTCTTATCTGACGTTGTTCACAAATCATTCATAGAAGTCAATGAAGAAGGCACTGAGGCAGCTGCTGCCACTGCTGTAATATGGAAAATTAAGAGTGCATCTTTTACATTCCAATTCAAAGTTGACCATCCCTTTCTCTTTTTTATTATCCAGCGACCTACAAACAGCATCCTGTTCTTTGGTAGATATTGTTCTCCATAATGGGTGCATCCCACATATGTTGATAACAATGGCTCTGACTCTTAATTCCTCACCAGATTTGTTTAAACATGTAGTACTGAACCTTCACTATCACATTTACAATCTTCTCTGTAATTAGGGTAGAGATAGTTCCTTCCTAATACTCCATGATGCTGGATTTTAATTCTTTCTTTCTAGAATTATTTTTTAATCAATTCAAGAAAATAGGTTTTCAGTACAACTGTTCTGATTGGTAGATAAATCCTGCAAAATTGCTTTGTTTATATAGGAATGTGGGCTGTGTGGGCAGAAGTTGCTAAGCATGAATCAAATGTATTACAACACAGATGTAACTATGTATTTGCCCAGTATACATTTCCATGTGATGATACAAGTACAGTCAGCTCAGCTTCCATTGTGACATCATGTTTTATCCTTTGAGCGACATCATGGCTAGTTGTAGATGCCTCTGCTGGGCTTATAATGGCAAATGTACACCGTGCTAGAATGAGGACACATACATATTTTTGTGCTCATCATTTAACCAAACAGTTTGATTCTATGCAACTCAAATATCTACAAATGATATTTACCTTATATACTGTAATTCTTATTTTGCTGCAGTCTCTCATGTAATCAAAATTGAAATGAAAGAGCATATTAATTTATATCAAATATTATGTACTGCCATTAAGAAGAAAAGACATTGCACTTATCTTTCCAGTAATTATTCTTACAACGTGGTTATCATGTGCTACATTTCAACCCAAGAAAAGGAACTAATTTTTTTTCATAGGTTGTGCAACCAAGCAAAAAAAAATAAAGAAGAGAGTACTTCTGCCATAAATACTGTATATATACACAGCGCATGACTATCTTGTTCCTGTTTTGTTCTATTTATCACAACACTGTTCCTTATTTTTGACAATGTATCAGTCATTTTTTAAACACAGGAAGAACCAAGCTAGCCCCTGTAATTGCTTCTTTAAAGTTGTCTTTTTCAATCAATGGTGATAAATGATTTTATTCTAGAATAATTTTTAGCTGTACTGAACCTGAAAACTTCGTGTGTGATGGCAACAGCAGGGGGTGGGGAATTGTGATTCACGTTTTCAATCACTAGGAATTTCTTCAATAGATGTTTCTAATTCTTGAAGGAACATAGAAAGCTAGGTACAGGCTGACAAGAGAACTGGTTCAAACCATCCTGGATATTGACTTTCATTACTGGCAAACTCATCTCTATATATGAAACAGAGTGTGGGTATATATGTATGTATATTCCGTATACATTCTTCAAGGGCTCGACCAACTTCAACCAAACTTGGTACACAGATAATTTACCCTCCTGCAACAAACACTGTGCAGGTAAGACACCCCTAACATCCCTCGAGGTGGGCGGTACACAGATGACTTACCCTCTGGAAACAAACACTGTGGGGTAAGATACCCTTAACACCCCTCGGGGTGGAGGAAGCCTGAAAAATAGTGGGGTTGCCATGGTAATGGTTTCACAGAACTCCACAAGAGGGCTCACTCTGACTTGAGACACTGCACGAGAAAGTAGCTGAGGTCCGACTAAAGAATAAGAGACATAGAGCTACTACATCTAGAGCTTCCCTGACAGTACAACAGCATGAGTCCCGACTACAGGATTTTCCTGTCTAATACAGGATTGAGATAAATAAATACCCTGGCAATGCCAGGTTATTGGCTAGTAGAAAAATAATAAGAAGGTGAAATTTTAGAGCAGATTTTTATTCTGTCCTCAAGAAACAGAAAACAACCAAAGCTTCACAGCTAAGAAACCTCTCTAAACCAACTGCAATTATCAGTGTCTGTTATCCTGCTGTACTTTGGTTAGTCTTGCCCAAAGTTCAAGCACTCTGAACAGGAAGCATTAGAGAGAAAGGCTGCCTGAGCAGTCTGTGCAGATGAAAGCTGCTGGTAGGCTTGGGTTCTTTAGAATATTTCATAAGATTTTTATACAAGCCAGATCATAATATTCCATTGCCAGTTTTACAGTCCACATGCTCATGTTAGTTCTGCCCTACTGCAAACAAGACAAAGAAGACATATTTCCTGGGCTTTTATTTAGAAGTACTTTTGGACCTGGGATGACCTGATAGCAGAGAATGCCTTATTGACTAAAGCAGGTGATATTTGGCTTTATTTCTTTCATGCTGTCAAGACCCCAGGTGCATTTTTTAAATTATATGAAATATCTTTTAAAAGATCAGATGGGACAAATAACCTAGTTTAATTGTAGCATAACCAAAGAAATAGAGATTAAGAGATGATTATGTACACAATATCCTTAGCTAACTGCATTACCTTCCTTTGTTTATATTTCATATAATCAAAGAATAATGAAACTAAGTAGCACTCAGCTGACGATAAAGAAAATTGATCTACTATATAATACTCAACGGAATCTTGAGATATAACATTGAACTGCATACATATAAATCATTATTCTATAATAAAAATTCTCCATGATAATAGAAAGAAGATTCAAATAATTCTATGTCAGTTTCATTCTTTTTGCAACATGAGGCTGTGTCCTCATTCATCTGAAATTATTCTTGAAGATCAGGGATAATTTAGAAGCAATGAAACTTTGGGAATTAGACTCAACAAAAGCACCCCCTCTCTTTGGAAGGCTTCATGGATCTCAGTCAATTATAATAATATGTAAAATAAAACAAATTACACATGCTATCCATAATTTCATATATGCTCAAATTCATTAATCAATCCTTAATAAAGTTTATTAGTCCTTCCACTGAGTTTTAATAGGATTTTGGACTCAGGATTGTAGATGGACACCTCCTTGAAATGAATGGAGACTGATGGAATGTTTATAAAGCATAGACTGAAATATATAAACAGGGATTTTCTATATTTTCCATCCCAGGATCTCAGTAAACTGCCAAAGATTAATACAATAGGCATGGTTTTGACTTCAGTTAAATAATAGTTGATAGTAATTGACACATTCTTTGGCCACTATGTTGCACACAGATATTTTTTTTATTGTCTGTTGAAATTATATACATACTGAGGCCACCCTTTGCTTAAAAAAATATTCTCATACTTCACTTCCTGAATGCCCCAATTTCCCCACAGACCTAGTTTCTACAATCTTTGAAGTTACAATATATATGTACAGCAATTTGTTACCAGAAATGGTTATTTAGCACATTACACTGTGTAGAAATGTTTATTGACCTGATAGCAACATGCATTAATGTTTTTATAATAATCCATGATCTCCAATAGGACATGCTTTAATTCAACCATTTAGTAGCCAGACCGAGGCTTATTCATGTACTAAGGGTACTAATTCACCATGTGATAAATATTTTGTTTAACTACTTCAGTATTAATAATCTGTAAAAATGATTATAATAAGTGTTAATTATAAAACAGGAGGAACAAAATGAAATGTCATGATTCTGTTTACTGAAAACAATTTTATTTAACTTACACAATTTATTCCATTATAAAAAGACAGATAATTTGTTTTTTGATCAAATCAAGGTTTTGGGGATGTGACTTATTGTATATCTTACAATTTTTACTCAGATTTCATTTTGTTGGTGCTTAACATGCTTGACTGAAGGTTTCAGTTTGTTGTGCATGTATAAACCTGGCAAGTAGCCAGGGCAATCTTCAAAATAGTTGCACAAATCTTCTCCAAGATGTGGCTACTCTAAGGAAGGATGGGCTATCAAGTTTTATAATGTACTTCTTTTGAATGAAAAACCTAAACCTGTAACTGTATATAAAAGTAACATGCACCTTATCCTAATGATCTATAACCTGCCTGCCATTTTGTCAACCAAAGATGAATTTTCCAATTGCCCAAACTTGGGAATGCTGTAGGAGTGTTTCCATCTTTGGGTAACATGTTACAAACTGTTGCTTTTGGACTTAAAATCTTTATCAAGGATGTCTTGTTCCCAGTATTAATAATGCGCCAACAGCTAATGGATAGAATGGTGTATTTTTCTTCCCACAAACTTTTCTGCTGTCATTACTCAATAGTTAATTAATAGGTATGGAAGCAATGAAAATAAATGTTTTCCACACAGTGCTTCAGAAAGAATGTACAGTAGTAAAAAGAACAACAGTACATAAAAAGCCTTTAAGTGGATGCAATATGCAATTCCTAATGTACAAACCAAGAAGCTCTGGGAATATTGCCAAAAACAGCTGAATGAAAGAATCTGAATCATAAAGATATTTGCCTTGAATTTTACTTCTTTTGTTTGCCTTTCTCTCGTGGATATTCAGTATGCATATCCTAACGAGGTAAGGTCTCTTCAAACCACAGGAAGGAATAATAGCATGCCATAATAGGGCCTTGTTCTGCATATTAGCAGAATAGCTTTGTCTGATACGGTTCTTTCCCTGGAGAGGTTGTTTCACAAGCAGCCCCTGAGGGAATTTCACTGAATGCCTCATGGTAGAGTGACTCACTACCAGCTTCCTGCTGTTTATTTGTGAGAGTTCTTGCCTTCCTGTTTTTGCTGCTCTTTCAGCAGCTCTGCAGGTTGTCTAATCTTAGAAAAGTCATGTTCTGGAAACAGGAAAAGGACCCATCACTAATTAATCGGCACTGATTTATCTCTTCTATACTTGTTCCTTTTAGCTACTATTTTAGAAATAGTCCCATGCTGCTGAATTTTATCAGCATGCATGCATTGGAGAAGTAGATAATTTGAAGTTTGCCTTGCTGGTTTGAACTAAAAACCAATTTAGTCCAAAATTCTGCTACAACAGTGGCTCATCAGGTTCTCTAGAAACTATTCAACTGTAGTCTCTAGAAACCTGATGAGTGAGTACAATGTTGGTTGTTGTTCCGATGTTTCTTTCCTCTTTGATCAGCAAGGCACAGAGTTTCATATACAGTAGCTCTAAAAAATAATCCATAATGTGTCAGATAAAATAAATAAAATAAGGTAATTCCTAACGTGTCAGATAAAATATATCCTCTATGGCAGGGGTGTCAATTCAAGGCCCATGGGCTGGATCCGGACTGGAGGGGCAGCATGGAAACAGTGAAGGATCGGCCCGCAGTGCCTCTGCCAGCAAAACTGGAGCTTGGGAGGGCTGTGACTGGCCCTCCCAGGCCCTGTTTTTGTCCTTGACGGCCTCCTGAAGCCCTCTGCCAGTGAAAATGGAGCGCGGGGGGGGGGGGAGGGCTGAACACAGCCCTCTCA
>JANHJO010001699.1:149844-160526 GCA_032468235.1 Pseudoxyrhopus heterurus | reverse complement strand
TCAATAATTTTACCCAGGTTTCCTGGGTAAAATTAGGACCTCGGCTTATACTCGGGTCGGCTTATACTCGAGTAAATGCGGTAGTAAATATATTTGTTATTAAGTTATAAAGCATTATAAAATACAAAATACAGAAGCAAATAAGGGGAAAGTGAAGGGGAAAGGAAAAGGGGAAAGACAACTGACTCACATTTATGACGGTGGCAGTGTCCCGGGGTCATTGGATCACCTTTTTGCAACCACCTGACAAGCCAAGTCAATGGAGAAGACAGATTCACTTAACAACCGTGTTCCTCATTTAACAACTGCAGTGATTCACTTAACAAATGTCGTAACATGGGGCAAAACTCACGTAACGAATTTCTCACTTAGCAACATAAATGTTGGGCTCAGTTGTGGTCATAAGTTGAGGACTATCTGTACACTTTGCAACAGCAGAGGACTGGCAAGCTAAAAGGGCAAGGTGTACTGAGCAGTAGTCAATACAACACTTGCCACCTTTTGTTGTTTTTACTCTAATTTTCTGACTACAAACATGTCTGTATTCCAACCCTCACTCCGACTTTCCTGTGGATTGGATATCCCTTTTAAAAAATAATAATAATAATCAACCCTTTTTTTTATCCCAACATTCTCTCAGAACTTTGCCCATTTTCTAATCTCTTTCACAACTTAGTTTCCTCACAGAATCTGATGTAGTCTGTTTCATAATCCTTAGTTTATTCTCTGTGTTTATGAAAGTAATGTCCTATTCTATTCCCATTCCCATTCCCATTCCCATTCCCATTCCCATTCCCATTCCCATTCCCACAGGCAAAAAAGTGGCTCCCTCCCTCCTTCCTTTCTTCCTTTTCCTCCCTCCCTCCCTCCCATGCTGTCATCTGATGATCTCTCCTTCACCCTCCGTCCATCACCCCAGTATATGCAGATACAGTGAATTCAATTGGATAAATGTGCATAATTGCAAAGCAATATCAATATATTATAGCTGGATTAGATAGGAGCCCAGAGTAGTGTATATTTAGAAGCTTCGTTAGTCTATAGAACTCTGGTGAAAAATAAAGTATAGGAAATCAGAAACTACATACAGCCAATTTCATTTGACACATCTCCCATTCCCTTTCTGAATGTAGCCATCAAGCATTTAGTACCTAACGTCTTCCTGCCAGGGGCCTGAGGAGTCAAAACATTAAGATTACAGTGACATCCAGTGGTGAGAAAATATGGAAAGGAAAAATGATCTACCATTCCTCAAAGCTATCCCCTGAATAATAAAAACCCTTATTGGCCGCCCTTGTTCATTGGAAAGCCTCACAGTTACAGTGATAAATAGATAAATCTCCCATTGCAGGTTTAGGAACCATAAAGGTATAAGCTGTATACACTTTCTCGGAATGTACATCATCCATCTTGTTAAGTGCACAGTGCTTCCAGCTCAGCATCACACCAGGGCAATATGAAAAACATAAATGATAGCTGCTACCCAGTAAAGATAATGGTGCCAATAAGGCTGAGCTCCCTATGTCTGCCTTTAGGCTATTTTTTTCAGCAACTTTAGGGAAGTGATTGCCCTTGCCTTCTTCTGGAAGATCTTTTTTCAAATTCCCAGCTTCCTAGCTGATGCCCTTTGGATTTCCTGCTATTATTCCCTGTAAGGAACGTGGGGAAATTCCAATTTCAAGAGGTTCAGACTCTGAAAAAGTTAAAGGAAAGTGGTTGATCCAAGTAAGAGGAGAAAAGACAATTTGTGCCAAAAATTAAAAGCAGAGAAATGAACAAGGAGAAGGGGGTTTCCTCTTTCGGATGGATTTTAAAAGAAGTCAGGCCAGTCTCCATTTTACCCTTCTAGTTTGACATTTGCTTTCTCTTTTCTGTGAGCAACTGAAAGCTAAGTAACAACAAAACACCACTTAGCAACCTCAATGCTGAAGAAAGTGGTTTCAAACTAGAAAGTGTTTTATTTTATGGACTGAGCACTGAGCAGGATAAATTTGTTGGGCTTAGTTGAGCCTGCAGGCTAGAGGGAGCATCTGACTGAAACCAGCCTCATCAAAAAGCACTTGTTTATTCCTTCTCCCTTTGCTTTCTTCCTTTCCATGTTTCGTCTAGGTCTTTGAAGTGGCTATATTTATAATTCTTCATTGGCACCCATTCTGGGAAAGGGGCTTAGCTTTAAGGATACGCCTCTTCCTCAGGTTGGATTACTTAAAGAAGGATGAATTGCTTTCCCCTTCCCCTTCTTGGTTAACAGGCTGCAGAAAAAGATTTCTCTGAAGTAAAATGGTCAATGGTAGAACACCTAGTTGGCTTATTCTGGGAGTTGCAGGCAGGGCACCACTGAGTAGTTGGAGGAAGATTTGAAGATTTCTCATGGAACCTACAGAATCCAAGGCAGGCATGAGGGCTATGCACCCCATTTATAGCCCTCTCTCCAAATAGGGGAAACCCCACTTAGATTCTGAGATCAGCCCATGTTAGTTACAGTATGTGCTTGCAATGTACGCTGATCAAGAGACGAGACCTGACAAAGGGCACTTTCAGGAAAAAAAAATCAGTACTAGAGCTAAGCGTGATGGCAAATTGTAGTGAGTAAGCCAATCAAAACCAAACAAAACCATATTTCAATTTTTGTGACCATCTGCATGCTGAAGATTGGGCATATTGTTGGGGTGCAACTTTTTAGGGTTTAGGAAAAAATGGGGAGAAATAGTTCAGCCAGATTTAAGGGACAAGAAATTTTGGTCACTTCATGTGAATGGACTACAGTACAACAGCTTGGTTCTCATCTCAATTCTCCAACTAATTTATTCCAGGCTTTTTCTTTGAGACTGCCACACCTATTTATTTATTATTATATTTTTATCTCACCTTTACTTTTGGTCAGCTTAAGGCAATGCACATTCCTACTTCCTATTTCCCTCAAATGAGAGAAAGTGAATGGTGCAAAATCAATCAGCCCTTTAGCTTTCATGCTTAAGGGGAGTAGAACTCATGTCTCCTGGTGTCTAATCCAGCACCTTGACCACTACACCAAACTAGCTTTCAATACCTTGCATAATATAATGTGGATGGTACACATGTTTGTCAGTAATCCTTGAATAATTCCTGACTCTTTATTCTAATGTTGTATGAGTTCTCTTTTTCTTTATATATTGCTAATTGCAACAAGGGCTTCCAATGATAGACATAGTAGTTCAGTGCATTTAGATTTAAAGTCATTTAGACTTAAAGTTGCCAAGTTCTCAAATTTGATTTTAAGTAACATTGATATGTTAGAAAATATTTATGTAAATATTTAGGAATTTGCTTTTATATTTGCATGGAACAGAAATGTTTCACAATCAAATTATAAAAATTAACATATGGATCTCCCAGGTTTCTTTGGCTAAGTACAAAATACCAGTTAAATTTCTCATTAGATTCCCTTAAGGAGTTCCCAAAGACCATACCCTTATACAAATTAAGGAAAAACAGCTTTGATATCCAATTAAACACTTTGGGGAGGCATCTAGAAATAGGCCATCTATTTTTTTAGAACTGCAAAGCAGAGAAAATATGACTTCACCAGTGCCAAGTGGAAAAGGTGGTAGGTCCAGCTTTGGATGGGCTAAGCATGTGCTTTTTCCTTGTAAGGGTTTGTGCAGTTGTAACCCAGACATCAGGTTTCATAACCATGTGAGAGATAATGGATCTTTGACAAGAAGTTGACAACATTTGTGCATCATGGAAATTTAAAAACCTGTAGGTGCCAACAGAGCAGCAGGTGCTGTTGAAACGAAAGCTCTAATCGTGATTCAGAAAGCAGGGACGTAAAGCCTAGTTGATTTTACACGATGGCATTCAGATGAAGTAACTTTTGGATGCTAATCCACGCTGTGATTTTTGACAGTGTTGTTTTCTTTCAACTATAGAAGCAAAATAAGCTAAACTATATTAAAAAGAATGTGTAGGGAATTGTTTTCCATAATGTTGAAAATCTTATTGTTCAAAAACTATCTCCAAAAATATGATTTAGGAAAAATTTTATGCAACTCTGGTTTACTAATAATATATATAAGATACTAATATAATATAAGATACTGAATTTACTGCTTTTTTAAAAAAAATCTTATTTAGATTTAGGGCTAAATATCGTATTTGGAGGCAGTTATTTTTCCTATTTTCTCTATTTTGGATTATGGCTGGTCTTCATTATATGGTTATATAGTAAAAAGTCTGCTCCACTGAAGATGTAAATGACAATAGTTTGAATTTTGTTGGATGTTTGTATTCTAATTAAGAAAGACAAAGTAACACTTAACATTAATCTTGTAGTTCTTAAATGGGAAACTGTTGACATAAATACCTAATTGCTTTAATTCACTTCTTAATTTGTTCATTTCAGTGAGGCATGCCAACCTAGAATGGTAAAATTGATTTAAAAAAATCTTGATATTTAGATGCTTATTGAACAATTCAATATTTCCAACAGAAAATCCCGGCCAGTGATTTAAACTAGATTGTTGGCAATGCAAATTTTCAAATGTGAATGTTCATATTTTTAATGCATTTGATCTTTTTCAGGGAAATTTACTGGAATCTTATCTTTTTCATTGTTCACTATTTCAAAATGTGACATGAGTGAGGTCTCTTCATGGCAGCAGAGAGAGAGAAAGCGAGAGTAAGAAAAGTTTACTAAAATTGATAAATGATTTGGATTCAATCTTAGAAAAAAACCAAAGACTTATGACTACAATTGAGCCCAAAATTTCTGTTGCTAAGTGAGACATTAGTTAAGTGAGTTTTGCCCCATTTCACAATTTTTCTTGCCACAGTTAAGTGAATCACTGCAGCTCTTAAGTTAGTAATTGTTGTTAAGTGATTTTCCTTGTCAGAAGGTCTCAAAAGGTGATCACATGACCCCGGGACACTACAACCGTCATAAATGTGAGTCAGTTTCCAAGCCTCTGAATTTTGATCATCTGCCTGTGGGAATGCTGCAATGGTCATAAGTGTGAAAAATGGTCATAAGTCACTCTGTTCAGTGCTGTTGTAACTTCGAAAGATCACTAAATGAAATGTTGTAAGTCAAGGACTACTTGTATTGTGACAGATTGGGGAATGGTTGGGGAGAGCATCCTTAGAAATCTTTTAAGAAAAGAAAAGCATATGGAAATTTTTGTTTATAAATCTTGAAGAAGAGTCCAAATGAAAGGAAGAGAAATACCAACTAAGATGAACAACTGGACAAAATATTGTTGGAATCAGGGGTGAGTTTCAACCAGTCTAACAGCCGGTTTGGTGATCGCGTACATTACATTTGCTAATTCAAAAAACAGACCTTTTCCTGAGGTTCCGGAGAGTCTCAACGGCTGACAGGCGGTAATCTGAGCTGCCGCGCCGATCAGCTGTGCTTCGGAAAAGGTGAAAAATAAAAGGATCAAATAGCGCAGGAGCGGGTGGGCGGGCCCAATCGTCCCCCAAACTACTGGTTCACCGACCTAGTAGTCAACCTTAACAAATGGTTCACCAGAACCGGGCCGAACAAGTAGAAACCCACCCCTGGTTGGAGTATAAAGAACAAACAAAAACAAAGCATTGCAGTTGGAACATAATTTAAAACATTAACTGAAAGAAATAGCATAAGGGTGCATGAAAAAAAAATTAAGCACAACTAGAGTTCTGTAATATTTTACAAAGGACACATCAAAAAACCAGACAGAATGCGAATTTGAAATCTACGTCACTCTCTGGGTTTCCCTCTTATTGGCTGTGTGATCTGAAACAGAATCATGTTTAAAAACAGATCTCATGCAGATCTTTAGTAAGTGTGTAATCCTATCCATTGGAATATGTAGCTATCAAGTCCCACTGTGACATAAATATAACCTGTCCCATCTCAGAGGTCAGTGAATCAAAATAATTCCTTCACCAGAGCATCCTCGTGCCGTAATTTCACGTGCGACTATTCTTGTGGGCAATAGCGGGATGTTGGAGTTCCTCCATTACAAGTTTAGTGGCATAAATGTGCCATCCCAACACTTCTTTTTTTGAAGGAGATGAGTTGAGGAAAGCTGAATTAGAGGCAATCTATGTGTGTTATAGATCTTATTTATTTGTGTTCTTAGACTGGAGAGGAGACTAGTTGGCCTAAAACAGGGGTGTCAAACTCAATTTCTTCGAGGGCCAGATCAGCATTGCAGTTCTCTGATGGCCGACGAGGAGGGGGAGACAGGACAGATGACCTCCTGCAGCACTCTGCTGGCCAAACCACGGCAGGGCGGCTGCGCGCCCCCCCCCCCGCCCCCATGGCCTGTTTCGGCTGGCAAAGTGCTGCAGAAGGCCGTCCAGGCCGAAAATGGGGCACATGCCCCCCATGCCCCAGTCCTTTGCTATTTCCAGGCCGGCCCTGTGGGCCAGATTTAAGCACGGCACAGGCTGGATCCAGCCCGCAGGCCTTGAGTTTGACTGGCCTAAAAGAAAGCAAAAGAAAGTATTCTGATATGAAAGTAGTGGGGTTTTGGGTTTAAAAAAAAACAGAATAGGGCCTCCCAATCCATGGTACATTGGCAATCTGCTCAGCTGCAATTGGCCAAGCAGGACTGATACAGGACCATCCTCTCTCATTCTTGGACTTGGCCCTGTTCAGCCCTGCTATTTTGATTACAAAGAGACTAGAATTGCAGTTTCTGTAGCCACTTGCTTTAGAAAGGAAAAGTTTGATCAATCTAGAAAGTGCAAAGCGCTTAAACTAAGTCGCTTTGTCAGCATTATGCGTGTAATTGAAAGGACTGGCTCTCGTGTTTCTGTAGCTTGTGGGATAAACACACAAGGTACTCTCTTCTCAAGTAACTGCGGTTCTGAAGGAAGTCCTGGCTTTTCAGTTCCTGTCCTCATGGAATTCGCTCCATCATAGAATGGAACCTCATACAGATATGGCTTCAACATATAGAGGCGTTCGGGGAAGAAATGGTGAACTGAAGATGACTCTGTGAAAAGCAGAGCTGATGACAGTGGAGGAATGTAGAGTTGGCACATAGACCAGCTCTTCTTAATTCCTCTCCAGACAAGGAGAGGACTTGAGATTATCACATGTGCTCTAGACAGTTGGTCCTCATGAGGAGCCCATAAGACAACAGTCCTCAGCATGTTTAGAACTCTGGGTGATGAGGGAATAGCCCTCTTGCTGAACCCACAGTCAGCACCCTTGAAAATACACTGGGTTTGCATACTTCTTTTTGTGATCACTTTTGGAAATGACTTGTTGACTGCTTTTCAGCTGTTAAGAACTTTTGCATCAACAAGTCTGGCAACGCTGGGCAAGTTTCCCTCACACCTTAGTAGAAGGCATTTCAAATGCAAGTTTAAGAACTTGATTTTTTAAAAAGAATAAACAGCAAAAGGGTGATTAAAACTTTTGATTTTAGAAAGTTACAAACAAAATAAGGACCCAGATAAATTTGAAATAAGTTATTAGAATTAGAATTAATTATAAGGAATATTTCCGATGGGATTTAAAAAAAATATAAAACATTAAATATTGGACACTAGAGAGAACTAGAAGGAACTAAACAGTACAAGTAATTGAAAATTTGCCTTGTTAATATAGAGTGAAGCAAATTATTTTAACACTGGACATGTTGAATGATGTTTTTGAACAATGGACCCATAAATTAATTTTAAGAATGTTTGCTCTATAAGCTGTATTTAAAAGATGCTATGGAAGAGGAACAAGTATTACCTGACATGATTTAGATTGAAAATGTATTCAAAAATGACAGGATACAAAAATGTCATGAAAAACAATTACACTGGAGATTCAAAAGAAACCTGCTAATATTTCAATAATTGAAATGGATATACAAATAACAAACAAATGAGAGACCTAGATAATTTTCCTAGATTGGATTTACAAAAGAGGCTTATTAAACTTTAATGAATTTTGTGAAAAGAGACAAAGAAAAAATAAAAGTTTAATGCCTCTAAGTACTGTAAAGGATTTTTAGCAAATATTTGCTGCATTTCCCTGGTAAATGTGGAGAGAGGAAGAACATGGATGATCTACAATTTTCAAAACCATATGGGCAAATATCTTCTATCCTTCCTTAATCCAGATAATAAACCACCATGTTATTTGCCCAGTGATCTGTGCATCAATAAGATATGGCTGAGATACTTCTGAGTAGCATCCTTTTTGTGCTAGAAATAGAAAATGAGAGAGAGAAAGCTAGAGCGGATGAAGCCAAATTTGAGACAGGATAAGAGGGCTTCTGAGGTAAAAGAAGAGTCTGTTTCATAACAAGATGTTGCTCTTCTCAGATTTCTCCATCCCAAGAACTGAGCTGCTTGACACAGCAGCAATTTACAAAGGCTTTCATCAACATTCTTTTCCTGAAATCGTCATTCATTGGGGTTATTTCTTGCCAGCAGTCTAGTTAATTAAAATGTTGACTTTCCCATTGTCAAATTAAGAGTGACATTTCCATTTATCCCTTTCTACTAGTCTATTAAACCACTTCCTTCCATTGTAATAAGTTACTAGTTTTAACCTGTCAAATTCCCTTTTGCGCCTTAAATAATAATAATCTATAATATACATTGTGCCTTACAATATAATAATAATCTAGTGCAAGGATTATACTAGAGGAACCTTCCCCTTTCAGGATCAAACCTATAGCCCCGAAATTCCCATTTGCTAGATCACAGAGCTCTCTCTCTGATATGTTTGCTAAAAACTGACAGCACAGTTTTGTGTCTCTTTGAGATGCACAACACCACCAATTGACATTGTTTTGACTTCAGCTGGGTTGGTTTGTCTGGTTTCTTCTACATCTCAAAATATGGACTTACCGTCTGCCTTTATAAATGAAACAATTATAGCACGTATATTTTAAAATCGTGGAATAACCAAGAAAAATTGGGACGTGTTAAGCTGAAATAAAGAAAGGTATGGTTGTTATCAGGAGTTAGCAAGTTAGGGTATTAAAAGGACACCAGATCATTGGTTTCATTTCTAAAAGTTTCTACAAACAATAGTTCAAATTTCAGGGGGGGGGGAAATGACATACACCCCTCAGAAGCTTGTTGGATGGTGATGAGAGTGTGGGATGGGAAGAAGAGGGACAGACGGAAGGGAAGGGTGCCCAGCAGAAAAAGAAAACATGGCTCTGATCCTTTTCATACTCAACATATGACTACTCAATGTATCAGCAACTTAAGAAAACCTGTACCATTCCTCTTACAGACAGAGGAGCAAAACCAGAATCATCTTACTTTCTCTAACTCAGGAGGTGTTTTCCCTTTTGCAAAAAAATGTCTCCTATTATTTAAGCAAACTATCTAAAAAGTTAAAACGCCTTCAAACCTTAAAGTTTACCTTAAAATAAATATCTGCATTTACGATCCTAAAGTAATGTTTAGCATGTATAGAAATTATTGTCTGATTTACATAAGGCAGCGTTTAGCCGTTTCCACTAAGTTTTATCCAAACTTTCAAATTGGTTAAAAGTGCATTAATTTCAAAAACTTTTTTTTTAAAAAAAATATTCCTTCTGCACCTGTTTTAAGACAGGAAATAGTGGGAGGAGGAAATGGCAGCACAGAGCCTCCATCTGACCAGCCAAAACCCTACAGAGAAGTTGTGTTGAATCAACACAGAAAGTATGCGTCTCCATTTTCTTTTTTCAAAAACTGTTTGAAAAGTAATCTCTTTTCAAAGTCTCAACAGGCTGCCATCCTCTGACTACTTGCCTTTTTTTATGTTGGCAGGCTTATTGCATGGCTCATTGACAATTTTACTCTCTGTTGGAAATAACATGTGTTCTACTTGTGCAGCAATTCTCCTTTTAGAAAGGCAGTGAAATGTACGTTATCACTTTTACATATGCAATGCATAATATATGAAAAATATATATGTCTGTACTACATATGTACTCCATTGTGAACAGAAAGAGACAGACGAATAGCAAAACAAGAACAGAGGATTAACAATTGTTGTTTGGGGATTGAAGAGCTATCAAACTAAAGAAAGTTAGGTACTGAGACTAATAGGCTAAGAGTTAAAGAAGGATAACAGGATGCGATTTGGGGAAAGATAGCAGATCTTATAAAAAAAGAGCAAATTCATTCAGAAAATAGGAAAAGGGGTCTTTCTAGTACCATCTCTTTTTTCTCCAAATGGTCTTTCCTAAACAAATACTAACAGAAGAAAGAAATGCAAACAAAAGAACTGAGCATATCTTTCTCAAGACTTCGATAAGAGAGTTTAGCTTATGTGATAAAACTCTTCGGATTCGCATATCAATATAAAAAAGTCCACCACACCCTCACCAGTCACATTAGTGTTTGAGGTTCCACAAAACAAAAAATTCATCAAATGTGAATCGCCTTCAAATCTCTGTAAAGAAAAACAGAGATGGGTGATTCAAATATTTGAAGGGGTTGATTAGTCTGAATCTTTTTTGAATCAAAATTAGTAATAATTTTGATATGTTTATGTAGATTTTTATGATTCCCTAACTTTCAGTGAGCAGAAAAAGAATACAAATAGGAACTACTGTGTTTGAAAGTGTTGAGGATATGCAACATTGTGGTAGAGAAATTGGATCATGGAAGTATTAGGTTTTAAAAGATCAGTTTATATGAAAAGAATAGAATGAGCTGGAAGGTGCCTTGGAGGTCTTCTAGTCCAGCCCCCGACTCAA
>JANHJO010001699.1:74735-86148 GCA_032468235.1 Pseudoxyrhopus heterurus | reverse complement strand
ATGTGCCTGGCAAGTTTGGGCCAGATTCGTGCAGGCATGGAAGAGCCTATTTGGGACATACCCACAAACATACACACACAAGCTCTGTTTTATAGATATAGATGAGTCATGGGGATGTCTACCAAGAGATCCTGCAAATCCAATCCTTACCTAAGCAGTTAATAAATGGAGACCAACTTATTAAAAGCTGGAGGAGTGTTCATTTAAACAAATAATATTAAGAAACATTATTAAGAAACATTCGCTATTTCTATGATAAACCTATCTCTACCCATTGTTTTTAATTATGTGTAGCTGATTAAGTCCAGGACTGTCCAGAGGAAGAGAATATAAAAAAGTCAACATGATACACAACCATGAAATAAAAGCCTTCACCCCTTTTTTAATATACATTGGGACTAATTTAATCAAAACAGCCTAAATATCTAATTCCTTGTCAGGGCAGAAGTTCAAGAGACAGACTTACTCCCTGCTTTCATCTGAATGAAAGAACTTTCTTACTGACATCACACATTGCATGAGGTTATGATTAAAAATATTAAAATATTAAAATTTTTATTAAAATATGTTATTCTGAACTAGTCAAAGTGGTTCACATTCATTAAAGTGGTAAACCAATTAAAAGCAACTCTGCTGTGGCTGGGTGTTAAGCACGAACCGGTCATGGATATATACATCTACTATTAGAGTTCTTTAAACCCTTAATGTCTACTCAGAAGGACAGATAGTTCTTGTTTAGCGACTGCCTCATTTAGTGACGATTCACATTTACAGTGGAGATGTGACCAACCCTCTCATTGACAATCTTTGCAGTTTTATAAAGCAAAACATAGTTGAAACTAGATCGTAAGAACAGTTGTGGTTTCCCTTAATGAAGTTAATAAAGTTCATACTCTTCAGATAAATGTGTGATCCAAGGATCACTGAAAAGAAACCAAGAAGATGATGAAATCATGCCATTCTCCTTTATTTCTGTCCTCCTCCTTGTCTTATTCCTTCTTTATCAAAAGCCACTTGCTTTCTTGCAAGAGAGCAAAAAGCTGTCACCGCTCTTTTCTTCTTCCATTTATAGTGATTATCTGGATACATGCAGTCAGAGAATTGTGTATTATATAATTGTCTGATCAGAAGAAAAGGAAGAAAGAAGATGGCAGTGACCAACCTCAAGTTGCGGTAAATCAGGGGTGTCAAACTCAATTTCATTGAGGGCCGCATCAGGGATGTGTTTGACCACGGGGGGAAAGGTGCATGACGGGGGCTGTGGCCATCTCGACATTACTCGTGTTGGGGGCACCTGCAAAAGGGGAAACATTTCTGCTTTTGATTTGTTTTGCTAGCCCTCAACCAAGCCCCGTTTTTGGCCACAATGGTCTCCTGCAGTCCTCTGCCAGTGAAAACGGAGCTCAGGAGGTGCAACCCCACCCCACCCCTGAGCTCCATTTTCACTAGCAAAGGCACCACAGGCTGAGGCACTGCTGGCAGAGGCACTGCGGGCCGGCCCTTCACTGTTTCCAGAACAATCCCACAGGCCAAATTTAAGCACTCTGTGGGCCAGATCCAGCCTGCGGGCCTCAAGTTTGACACACCTGCTGTAAATGCATTGAAAGTTCATTTTGAAAAGTAAATTCACTAGGAAAAAAATATACTTATTTCCTTCCCAAAAGACAAAAAACAGCTGCCCATTTTAAAGATAGTACATGAACTAAAAATCGATGAAGATGTACAAGCAGTTCTTGGAATACTGGACTATGAAGGCCTTCTTAAGTTGAAAGCTGAATGTTAGGCTGCCATTTGCTATCCAATTAAGATGAAAGCAGAGTCTTGTTTCAAGTGAGATGCAACTGTTACAGGCCTACAAAAGTGATTCTTTTAAAAGATCCCAGGCAAGATCAATGGAATGCTTGTGTTTATAAATACAGCACATTTGGCCTTGACAATTCCCCTGAAGCATGTCATAATCCTAAAAGCAATTCATTGGATTCCCACAATTGGATCTCATAGAATGAGTAACTAACTGCATGTTTCTCAGTAAATAGAATGCAGTTGGTACTGAAATGTTGTATGTACATAATGCTTGCAATAGTTGTGGTTTCAAAATATTACTCTGAATAAGGATATTCTGTTTCAAGGCAAACTTTGAGTGCTAATATTTTAAGAGCTTGTTGAATAATGCAGAATGCCAACTGCTACTTTAACAGCCTTTATATATTCTACACTTAAGTGTATGAACTTTAAGTAGCATGTTTTAAAATTGTTTCTTTTTAAAATAGTGTAACAGTTATTCCAGCATTTAAAAAATATTTTATCACCCTTCCAGTGTATGTTACCCTATGCATGCTTGCTTATTTGCTCTGTTTGGGGGTATTATGTTTATATGTTCAAATATGCTCAAATACAGTATATTTTCATATATTTTGGAATTATGAATTAATGTGACAGACAGCAAGACAGGCACTTTATAGGATGCAGTTATTGCGCTTAGCTTATATTTTCATGGCTGGGTTGACATGACTGGAGTTATTATTTTCAGAAGTAGGGAACAGTACCTAATTGATATTTCTATTAATAAATTTAATAAAAATTTATCAGGATACAGAATTCAAAATTATATTTTGAGAACATTATATTTTGAGAAAAATGATTCCATTTGCATTGTCACCAATACAATCTGCATGAAGTGCTTTAAATGTTGATAACTTCTGCTTTCTTAGTTTGAATGTTTTTTCTTGTTTTTTCTGCTTCAGTCTCATCACATGATTGTTCTTTTGAGAGTTTGATTCTCTCAATATATAACAGAAATATTCAAGGTTTATTAGAAAAATGGCTGCTGCCAACAGAATGGGCTAAATTACTTTTTATTTAATGGCTAGATAATATTGTAAACAAAGGAAAATTAAAGAGCAAGAAGCCAACAGTGTCATCAACTCAAAAAAAAAAGTGTTGTAATGTCTTTTTATGTGTAGGGTGGCACAGTAGCCTAGAGATGAAGATACTTGCTTCCAATTCAGAAAGTTGAGAGTTCAATCCTAGGCCGCAGCAGATGTTTCTCTATTAGGGCGCAAAGATAAAATATCTGCTGCAAACTCCATGTAGGTGTCAGGAAGGACATCTGGCCTTCCTGACACCTACATGGTGTCAAATAAAGGGATTAAAGGGTCGTAAAAAGAAAAAAAAATGTCTTTTTATATGTCATTCAGAAAACACATCTTTACACTTTACATCTTTACACTTCATTTTCATTCACAATTACCGGTACATATACTTGACTTAGTATAGATGCATGAATTCACCCTAACAAGTGCATGAATCCATATAAGAATACTTTGATGAGAGTGTCTCAAATTGAGTGTTATTGTATATTTACGTCCACTGATGATACCTACGAAGAATAATAAAAATACTATCCTGGAATGATCATATTTGTAATGAAGAAATCAAACCAGAGTTGCAAATTGAAATTATGTAGATTTAGTGCATACAATGGCATACACGTAGATAAGGCAAGAGTAGGGAAATTAAACATTCACATAAAAGACAGCATGTCTTCAATTATTTTTTAATTTGACCATTCTAATGGTGTGGAAGATCAAATAGCTATCTGAATTGCCTTAAAAAGAAAAAAAAATGGGTTATCTACCAAAAAGTTCATTGGGTCCCTCTCTGCCAATTCTAACACTTTAAGAAGATCGTCTTCATATTTTGAAAAGTGACTTTATAGTGGACAATTTCATCTTCAGTGAACACTTATAGCTCATTAGCTATCTAATTATAAAACTATATGAAATATGCATCAAGATAAGATGTTTTGTAAATACGCTTTTCAAGTTTATATACAGAGGTCTTAAGCATCATAACTACATGTTTTAATATGTTTTTTGTTTTTCATAATAATTTTTCTTAAAAGTAGTGAATGTCTTCAGTATACTTAGATCTGTGCAAATGTGCAGATGATTATGCAATTTAAGTAGGATTTAAATGAATATTATGTTTCTAAATTAACATACCATCTTATTAAGATTTAAAACATAGCAATTATGAACACACATTATAATCTGGAATACATTATTACTTTGATTACTCACAACTTTTGGATTGATGTGCCTTTATGTTCCAATTTTCACCCTTGTGATTTTGAATGTTTAATTACCATCTTTAAATTTATTTACGTCTCTTGAAAGTTTACGGTAGTAATTGCTCAATATAACATACTGTAAGTAGTTGATTCAAACTCATTACAGACCAGCTACCAAAGGCTGCCACAACAGATGTGAACATCAAGTGTTACTGAATGTCAAACAGTTGCCTTTAATTGTGGTTTGTTGTTACATCTGAATTTGCTCCAGGTTAATTATAATGTGCTACATCATTCTGCCCACAAGGCACAATGACAGAACGGGTAGTAAACAAACCATATGTGGAGCTAAATGATTCTTTTGGGGGTCCACCAATACCACCACCAGGATATGAGTCTCTGCAATTCACATTCCTGACCTGATGGTGTAAGGAACCACACTCGAAAGGTCTGAGGTGAAGCCTCAGATAAATGAGTTATTATGGACAGGGTAGATTCAGGTCTCAGGATTCCCTTTCAGGTTCAGGAGAGATGGATATGCAATAAGGCCCCTTAGGAGTGTTTGCTAGTCTGATGTATTTCCCAGACTTGATGTAAGTACTAGAAAGCTGGTTGTCTGTTGTGACTCGCCAACATAGTAATATCTTCTGCTTCCAAGACATGCCTGCTCAACCACTGACAGGAAATTTGGCATTACACAGCCTTCAGGTCTAGTCTAGATCACAACCCACCAGTCAGTCCTGACTTAGCTCTGATATTATGGTGTCTGAATTTTACACTGTAAGTCATGGGGAGTAACTACTTTTCATCAAGAGACTATTTTGGCATTTCTTTAGTGACGAATATAATCAGTGCTCTAGTCTAGAACAGGTACAAAGAATCCAGTCTAGTAGCTACAATTTGAGGTTGTCCCGGAATACACTAAAGTCTAATGAAAGGCTCACTGGGCAACTGATCAGGCCAGTGAGAGTTCTGGCTTTGACTTCAATTAAGAATAATCTTGCCAAAAGTGATGGAATTAATTATAGAAGAAAGAAGCGCTTGGAGTTTATTTAGTGACTCACGGTTTTTTGCCGTTTCTTTGGCTGTGACAATCCCACCTTTCTGAATGGTGCTTATGTTCTACTCATTTTGCAACATGTTTATTTGAAAATATGGTCAGGATGAATTTAGCAATAGAGGATCTGGCCTACAAATAATATATATTAATATAATAAATGTACAGACAAAATTACAGGCCACTACAACTCAATCCACATAACATTTAAAAGTCTCATTTGTTTCAACCACATTAAGTTCAAATACTACAAGATATTGGCTTCAGGATCAGGTTAACCATATTTCAACTTTGCTTGTGAGTATTTTACCAACTTAGCAACTCAGAGAGCATTAGGATTTATGCTGGCTTTACTGGTAAAATGTTTACTTCATTTGATGTAGACCTGGGACTTTTAGTGAAAAGTAATAAGGTAACTTAAAGTCTACTGAATGAAGAATAATTTAAAATATATGGTTGGACTGGTAAGTTTCAAATGCCAGATAGTTTATACTCCTCATGGAAGAGGTTCTCTACTCTTTCCTTTAGAAATCCTTTTATTTTTCAAAGGCCCTCAGAAGCAACCCCTTTGGGGGAGTTTTTGGGAGGTCAAGACGAGTTACAGGTGGCATGGAAAGTCATCAATACCTCCCCCCATCCCCTAGGTTCTTGAACAGCTGAGATGAAGTGAAAATCCACTTTCAGCAAGCATATAAACTTGCGTTATTTGACTAAGGAGCTAAAGGAAATCCCAAATTTGAAGCAATCACTGACTAAGCCCCTCTGTAAATTATTGTGATCCATGGTTGCTACAGCAATGGCTCATTTCAGAGAATGGATCTGATACCATTTAGGTTATATTTATAGCTCACTTAACCTCCTATATATTCAGAATAGCTTATTTATCATCTCTGCTTCATTCTATACTCACAAACCCCCTGTGAATTACAATAAACTGAGATGTAACTGGCTGAGGCCACCTGGTCCAAATCAATCCAGTGAGCCTGATAGCATATTGGAGATTTCAGCCTAGTTGAAGATTTCAACCTTCCATTCATTACATTATAAGGTAAAGGTAAAGGCTCCCCTCGCACATACATGCTAGTCGTTCCCGACTCTAGGGGGCAGTGCTCATCTCCGTTTCAAAGCCGAAGAGCCAGTGCTATCAGAAGACATCTCCGTGGTCGTGTGCCGGCATGACTAAATGCCAAAAGCACACGGAACGCTGTTACCTTCCCACCAAAGGTGGTCCCTATTTTTTTACTTGCATTTTTTTTAACATGCTTTCAAACTGCTAGGTTGGCAGAAGCTGGGACAAGTAATGGGAGCTCACTCCATTAGGCAGCGCTTGGGATTCGAACCACCGAACTGCCAACCTTTCTGATTGACAAGCTCAGCATCTTGGCCACTGAGCTACCGCGTCCCTTACTTTATATTACATTATATCACAGCCTTAAATACTACCATGAAGCATATAGGAATAGCCAGGGCTATAGCCTGAAAATACATTCTATGACTGTTCCAGATATAATCTCTGGTATTTCCATATATGGCTGGGAGAGAACCATTTTCAACCCCGGTTTGTTAGGGATGGAATATATGACCAGCAGTACTTTAAGGTAAGATACATAAATACATTTTTGTATACTGAAATTTTCCTGTAAAACTTATTAAAGTTAGTTAACATTGCCTATAAAACCTGGGCTCTGAAACAAATTTTTAGAGTAATAGTAAACTACATTGTAAGAAACCACAACTTTTTTTATACCAATGCCATCCCCCCCTTTTCTCAGACTATTTTTAACAAGCTACTGTCTGGTCACCAATACTGTGGGATTTGTGGATAGCAGTCAAAAGTGAAAAATGACCACATTGCTGAAAGGCAATTATTTTAATTGGCCACGTCACTTTTCTAGGAAATTTGGGTTAGCAACAAGTTGCTTGGGTTATTTTCCCATGCCTCTATATGGTTTTGAGAGAAAGAGAACCTTAAACCTGTGAGAATTCATCTAGTATATAATAGTGTCCGTTCAGCTTTAATAGGAATAATCTTAGCAATATTTTTAGCTAATCTATACACATTTTTTAAATCTTTGCTTTATGAATACACATGGTATCCAACAGTCTTGGTTTAATTCAGAATTTAAACTCTATATTAGTGTAGTCACAATTCATTTAAAATCTAGACAGACAGATAGACAGGAAGTGCTACCTTCCATAACACAATAGTACATATTTCAGCACTGGTTGTAACCTACTACTCTAATGCTGATTCTGCATGTATGGATGTGTAAAAGTTATGTTGCTTACTTTTCCTGTTTCCACTGAAGAACAGGACAATCAGCCTGCCAGATACTTCTATTAGAACCAGACATTTGATAGATGTATTGTAAACTGACTTCCCCATTTCCCATTTTGAAAACTAGTTACTGAAATACAGGTAGACCTGGACTTATGACTATTTGATCAGTGACTATTCAAAGTTACAACAACACTGAAAAAAGTGACTTACAGCTGGTCCCTTGCACTTACAACTGTTACAACATCCCCACAGTCATGTGATCAAAATTTGGGCACTTGGCAACTGGTATGTATTTACGACAGTGGCAGTGTCCTGGGGTCACATGTGATCATTGTTTGCAACCTCCCAAGCTGTTTTCCAACAGGCAAAGGCAATGGGGGAAGCTGGGTTCACTTAACAACAATCTGATTCACTTAACATCTGCAGTGATTCACTCACAACGTGGCATAAAAAGATTACAACTCGCTTCACCACTACCACCTTGCTTAACAACAGAAATTCTCATCCCTATTGTGTCATAAGTCCAGGATTAGCAGTATTTGTTCTAAAAATTAAATTTAATTGGACTTGGATGAAGAATAAAACAATTCAAAATAGGCAGAGTGAAATTCGGGGGTGGGGAATCACCTAGTGGCAAGTATTCGCATATTTTTATGCACAAGCCCTCAGAGCTGTAAAGATTAATGATTATGCAGTAGCATTTGGAAGCAAATTATGCCACTATATAAACAATCTTAAATTTCTAATCTTAATGAGAAATGAAATATTGAATAGCTAGATGGGGAACTTAGTGTAATGATTCAGGATACAGTATTCTGTATCCTGAAACTGAGAAATACACCTGAAGATGTGCTAAGCCTATCTGATGGCTTCCTCACTTTACTTTACTTCTGAATAATGTGGGCAGGAAATGTACTGAATTTTCACAGAGTTATGAAGGCTGTAATCACAGTCATGCTTTGTATAATAGGGACAAGCAGAGAAATGTCTAAATGGCTTCATTCAATCAATCAATCAGTCGGATAGTATGTACAGAATTTGCATAAACCCAAACAACAGAGACTGTATGAGATGTCAATTCTTCTACACAAACAAGGTCAGATGGCAGTCAGCAGAGAATTGTGAATTAGGAGAATGTAGCGGCATTTCTAAACTTCATCTCTCTAAATATCCAGAAAACTAGAGGAAGAAGAAAATGATTTTTCTGCAATCCAATATTCAAATAATTTAAGCCAAATTTCTTTGTGGAACTAATTTAGCTAAAAGCCAAGGACTTGGGTTTAGAATGTTTACAGAAAAGAAAGAGTTTCATGTTCTGATCTTATATTTCACTGAACAGATTAAGGAAAATGAGTAAAAGATACATATTCTCCTGTTCTTTCTTTTTGAAGATTTGAGGAATTCATCCCAAAAGGTGAATACTGATGAGCAGAAGCATGCATCCATATTTAGGAAGTGACTTTGAACTCTCTACTAAAGGAAGTCTTTATCTTCCTTTAGAAAGGTAAAATCTCTTTGGAATCAGGTTCAAATTCTGGGCACCATGTGGAAAAATCCATTCTGTTTTCCTGGTCAGTAGTACGAATGTGCTTTGATTTTGCTTACTTTCATGAGGTTCTGCAGTATAGCCAACAATCCTAAAATTACCTGGAATTTACCTATCTAATATAAATTAGAGCTGAGACTCTGCTTAGTTTTTTCAAACTGATCAGACAAAGTAGCTATGGATCAATTGTGATGAAACTCAAATATATAATCATGATTTAGAACACGGGTATCAAACTCGCCACATCATGCCGTCATTTGATGTATTGCAATGTTTTTTCTCTTCGCAGAGCTGGGGTGGGTGTGGCCTGCACGTGATGCATCCGGCCCATGAGCCGCCAGTTTGACACCCCTGATTTAGAATGATCTCCACAGCTTTTCTTTTGATGTATTTTTATATTTAAAAATCACTGTTGTTCCTGGTGATTGGTGATATAACACTGCTGGGTAAAGAAGGGTAAAGAAGATCTGTTTCTAAGGATAGAAAAGATTATTTTTTATTGGCTACATGTGATTGGATACTCAAGGAATTTGTCTCTGGTGCATAAATTCTCAGTGTGCATACAAACAACAAATTGATATAAGATACCAATAGGAGAAGCTAATAGGAAAGATGAGAAAGATAATAGTAATACAGCCCTAATTCATGGATAAAAATCCTTAGGCATAAATAGTGCTGTGAGAATTAGGTGTTTAGCAGAGTGATGGCATGAGGGAAAAAACTGTCATTGTGTCTAGTTGTTTTGACCTACAATGCCTATAGTGGCATCCTGAGTGGAGAAGTTGAAACAGTTTATGTCCAGGATGTGAAGGGTCTGTAGATATTTTCTCAGCCCTCTTTCTGGAGAGCTATTGCTAAAGCTGCAGCTAACCATGGCAATGAAAAACAGCAAATGAATCTTAAAATGACACTTATTTATGGTATTTTCAGCTCCCTTCAAAACTTCTTTTTTGAATACAAGAATGGTTTCCCTCCAAATCTTCTATCTAGACTTAAATACTTGTAACAGAGCTTTTTTTTTTTTTAAGTGTGCAGTTGGCCAGTAGGGGTCAGTTTTGCTATATTTTATTCAGTGAAATGTATTTGAAGGTTTCTGAATAATTTTGAAAAGCTGGTTTGAAAATGTACGGTACTTCTTATATGTTTTGAAGTTTGTCCTAAAGTTTCAGGAGACCAGATTCTTTTGTTAAAAACTAGATTAGGCAACATCTAATATATTACATCATATAATTTTATAATTCAAAGTATAGGTAGTGCACCAAAGCATATGGAAATGTAAGCTACTTTTGTTGCTATACAACACTCTAGAGAATGCCAAGTTTAAAAAGACTGGTGTAAGTGGATCCTTTATATTTCAGTAATGACAACATTGGATCAAAATGATAAAAGAGATCAAGCTAAATAATCAGTAAAAATGATATATGCAAAGTATGTCAAGTTTGACATGGTTACAATTTCAAACCAAATGGCTGAATTTACATTGTTGCTAAGATCTGATTCTGCTAAACAGTGTGTTGCCAATGAGTTCATTTTCCTCTGACTGATAGGGTATGTACAGGAAAATGAAAATATGCTTTGTATTAGGCTAGAGAAGAATGGAGAGTATATTTTTGAGGTTGGGAAGTGCAGGTAAACAACAAAAACAATGCTAAATGAAGGCCATATGATTGTGAAATTAGTAGAGCCAAATATCTTTGCCCAGCTTTTGGATAATTTTGGAATTTCATTAAAAACAAATACATCACTTGTTTTCCACCTAGTCCAACATAAGTAACAATATTAATTTTGTGGGGATTAAATGAAAACAGTCTTCTACAAGCCACTTTCAGTCCTTATGGTAATATGAAATAATAATATAACAGCAACAACTACAAAAAGATTAAACATAAGAAGAAACTACTGTATATAGAAATAAAGACAGCACATGTTGAATAGCTCAATAGTGTTACATTTATAAACATTGATCATCCCAAGCCTGTGTAGGGCTTCAGAAATAATTTAGAAAAGTGGCTTTGTTGCTTGCAGGAATATTTTGCAGTTGATATGTGAACCAGAAAACATCACAACTGCTTTAAATGTGGCACAGAGGCATTGGATTCCCTCATGAACTCCAAACTTCTTTGCAGGAGTGATGTTGATGCATTCTGAATCCTTACCAGATACCTTTGACTTTCTTCTAAGTATCTGGAGATCAAAGCATTTGTAATAAATAAAAATAATAATTGTGCTAGATAGCAATAACAATAGCACTGCATTTATATAACACCTATCAGGGCTTGCAACCCTCTCTAAGCGGTTTGCAACGTCAGCATATTGCCCCCAACAATCTGGGTTCTCATTTTATCTACCTTGGAAGGATGGAAGGCTGAGTCGACCTTGGGCCTGGTGGGATTTGAACTTGCTAAATTGCAGGCAGCTGGCAGCTAGTACTAATTACAAGTACTGCTCTCTAACCGC
>JANHJO010001697.1:207526-221594 GCA_032468235.1 Pseudoxyrhopus heterurus | reverse complement strand
GACATACTCAGGTCCCAACTGCTTCTGTCTTCACACTCAGCAGAGGGGCCTGCCTCCTTCCTCCTAAGGAAATGCCTACTCCCCCCTCCCCCATCCCAACTCAGCAGGCACAAGTCAGCTGGTGGCGGGAGACAGCGGGGATGCACATGGGCTGATGATTTCGGCAAGGGTATAAGGCAAAGCAAGAGTCCAACAGGGCAAGGACCCGATCGTTCTGGGTCTAACTCCCAATTCTGCTTAGCAATCCTAATTACACAGTTGGGCAGCAGTGAGCTGGATGGCGATAACTCCGGAGATGATATTATTAATGCGGATGTTATCCAATTCTATCTGTTTTTGTACATCACAATGTTATAAAATTATTCATTTCTGACTTGGCAATTAATATCCATAATAATAATGAAATAATAATTTATACAATATTTTAATCCAGACAAAACAGAAAAATTCTACCATTAATTCATCTGAAAGCAGTTTTGGGAATTTTGTACCCATAGGTAATACTAATCTACTTAGAGATTGTTATTCTTGTGGAAAAAAAGTATGCAGGACGTGGGAGGCTACATTTTCTTTTGGAAAACAGTATTAATATGAAGTATTTCTCCTCACATTTTTATTCTTTAAAAAGCCTAGTAAACTTTGAGCAATACTACAGTAGGGGCTTCCTCACATTCTCTGGTGCTTTCTGAAAGAAATCATTCAGCCACATAATATAGCAAAGCTATGTATCACTCCTCTTTGCCTGTCTCTGCCCTATTAAAATAGAATACAGAAAATCTCCCATAATAAAGAATGACAGAATTGGAAGAAGTTAAATTCTCTGCTTAATGCTGGATTCCATATAAATGTATCTCCAGATGGCTGTCCAGCAAAATGCCCTATTTTTCAGAGGACATGTCTTCTGGGGGTAGCCTTAGTTTTATTCCTAGTCTATCACAGCTATTTTAAACTGTCTTCAGTTCTGCTTTTAAAGCAGTGTTCTCCCAATACAAATCTTACCATGTAAAATTTCTACAATGCCTGCCTCATTGAAAATTATATAATCAGGGCCTGTGATCTGACCAATAACCACTAGCTACTTTTAAAAGGCTGTTGTGTGCATATCCCCTCCAGCTACTGGGCATTGTCTTCGAAGGCTGTATTGGTTTGCGCTAGAGGAGGCAGGCATTCCTTTCTTCCTTAACAACCAATCCTTCAGCAACTGTTCAAAAGTTGTAACAGCACTGAGTGAATGATAGTCATGACTGGACCTTGAATTTATGGCTGTTCGCAATGCCCATGTCACATGATCAATATTTTAACAGTTTGTAGTAACACTGGAAGCTCATGCAACTACTTTACTACAGGTTATTTACCTCAACAAGATGAAGAAGACCACATCTGCAGAAATTCAATAAAAGAAGCCTCTACTGCTGACATTGTTTTAAAATTAAAATAAGAAACACAATTTTGAATTTTTGGAAAAACATACCAGCTTGAATTTCTTGAGATACAATAAATGGAATCTCTGCCCTTTTAAGAAAGACAAAAATAGAAATACATCTGGATCATCACTACAGCTTGTATCTAAAACATTGTCTTTTCTCACCAGTTGTATAGCAAAGCAAAGTTAATTGAAAGAAAATATTGCTGTGAATGCAGATTAGTATGAAAGTTGTTTTTTAAAAGTGTAGTTGATCTGACCTTTGGTCTCAGCATCTGCTATTTGATCTTTGGCAATTTCTTCTTCTTCTTCAGCCATAGCTTGAAAAATGGCAGTCAGGAAAAAAAACAATAATTCACAAAGTGGACCTTCACTGTCATTTCCCACAAGAGCTTCTTCTAAAACTTCTGTAAATAATAAAATAAAGATTTAGTTTCTCTGCAGCATCTAAGTACAAAAGCTTAAAAGATGCAGTTGGATCTGAATCTCAGCTTGAGAAATTTTATTTTATTCTCGAATGTGCAATTTTAGACGTGCAGAATCCAAGTGGTTAACATGTTCAGGTTCATTCCCATATTGAATTGAAAAGGAGCACTTAGGCAAATGAAAGAGAACATACAAATGTCAAGATTTCACTGGACTGTTAAATAATATCCATATAATAAAGGATGGATCGAAAAAAACAACGCGGAGAGGGGGTGAAATAACTAGATGTCTCAAACTGGATCAGAGCTATCCTCCCTATTCACTTCAAATTAACCTACTAAATGGAGAAAAAAGTGTTTCTAATTAGGTGACATGTTCACATTTCTTTTTAGCAAGGAAAGAGAGTTGTTAAGAATCATGGGGACCAATGCAAGAGCAGCATAAAAAATGAGGGACAGGTTGTATTTCAGGCCTCCACTTCTATTAAGGGAAGGATTTTCCACTTTGGCATAAATGGATTCCTTCACTCCTCTGAAACCAAACTGAGCAATCATTCTCAATGACTCTCTGCCTGCCCATCTAACAAGCCTATTCAGATTAGGTAAGAAATGGAACTGCTCTGGAGGACACATATGGGGTTCCCCCTAACCAACTTGCTCAGACTGAAAAAGTGATTTGGATAAGCAGCAAAATGTTTCGAGACAAAAAGAAGACCAGTTGCCATGACTCAACTTCCGGACAACTCTACCTGGACGACAAGAATCTTCATCAACATATCAAATGGCATTTTTGGAGGTGCTATATATTCTGTTCAAAGGAATATTTTTACATATAATCTGATGTACACTGAAGAAATATATTTTTCAAACTGATAGCCAATTCACATATTAGAATTTGCTTTAAATGTAAGTAAAACTTTGAGACTTTATAAATTGTTTATAAATGGCTAGATATCAGAAACATATTATATACCAGTGATGGCTAACCTTTTTGTCGTTGCGTGCCGAAAGTGTGCACGTGCATGCGTGCCCGCACCCATAATGCAATGCATGCGCAACACCCTGCGCATGTGACCCCACGCTCCCCTGCCCCCGCGCATACGCATGTGACCCCTGTGCTCCCCCGCGCATGCATGGCAGAGACCTAAAAATCAGCTGGCCAGCGGGAGGCGTGCGTGCATGCGCAATGGAGCTGAGCTTGGGTGACGTCTCGTGTGCCAGCCGGCATGGCTCCACCTGCCACTTCGGGCACACGTGCCACAGGTTCACCATCACGGGTATATACCTTAATTCAAAACAAAGGAAAAAAACTTGCCTAAAGTCACCCCATCAGGAAATTCATCTTGAAGATCAAATACATCCCCAAATGCATGGAGGAACTCCAAAACCATTACAGCATCACCGAAGATTTCTGGAGGTAGTCTGGTTTTCACTGGAGTTGGAACTGGAAGTTCCTGTAATACAAATGAAATGTCAGCTTTTTTTTCTGCACCACAACAACCCTGTGGTGGATTGGGCTGAGGATGAGTGACTGGCCCAAAGTTACCCAGCTGGCTTTCATGGTTAAGGCGGGAGTAAGAACTAGAAGTAATGTTTATACTACAAAAGTTAATGAAGCCTTTAGAAAAGAACTCCCATGACTGCTATATATTAAACTAGCCAATAACCGGCTTCGCCCGGGTATGTATGCCTTGAGCAGGGAATGCTGCAGCCTACAATTCCCAGCGTTCTTTGCCCAATTTGCATGCCTTGCCTCTATTGGCTGGAGAGCCTCCGATTTGCATGCCTTGCCTCTATTGGCTGGATTGGCTATTGCTGCCTCGTCGGCTGCAGAGGCCTGTGCACATGCGCAGTAAAGTGTTAGTGGGGTGTGTGGAGTTCAGCAGTCTTTTTGGGAGGCAAAGAAGGCCCAACATGGTTCCTGACCCCACTAGTGCTTGTCTCCGGAGTGCAAGGTATGTGCCTGGCAAGTTTGGGCCAGATTGGTGGAGGCATAGAAGAGCCTATTTGGGACATACCCACAAACATACACATCCACAGTCTTTTATAGATATAGATTTTGTCAAATAAAGTGTCATTCTCCAAATGTCACCAACTCTTCATATTTTGTCTTCCAATTTTCATTCTAATTGTCATTCCTTTTATCCTGCCATTCCTTTAATGGGCTAGCCTTTATAAATAGATATTGGGACAATAGGCCTCCTTGACTCACTTCCTTTCCTATTCGGAACTATTCAGCTAGTCGAAATTCAGTTATTAATTTATTGTAAAGTTTTCTCAGAAGAGTAATCAGATGTTTGGGCACGTATATTATCTCTTAACATATTCATTATTCTTTAAATACTTAAAAGCCTTGGTGTAATCAATGAAGCAATGGTGAATCTTTTTCTTAAGTCTCTTAGGAGACAGTGTTTTGCTGTCTCTATTATCCATCTTATTTTGGCAATGTGATCTTTTGACTTTTGACTTTTTCTAAAATCTGATTGACCGTTTGACCTTTCTTTCTCTTACATGAGGAATTAACTGCAGTGCTTCAGTAAATGCACATTCTGTGCAAGTCTCTTCCTTGGATAATCTCTGTTATCTTCTTCCATATTTATTGGCAGAGTTGATAGCATTTGATTGCCACTTTCGCAATTTTAAACAGTTCAGTTAGTATCTCAGTCTACTCAGTCATCTCGGTCTACTTCTCCTTTGTTTACTTATTATTTGTACTGTTGCACTTTCTGGAAGAATTGTATATTTCTGTTATTTTATTATCTCTTTTATAAAAAAAATGTCAGCACAGTCCACCACAGTTCTTCCACCTTCCTTTAATCCTTCCTTTGATTAGCATTTATTAGACCACTTCCATGCTTCTTTGTTGTATTTCTATCCTAACTAAAATTTCTGTCAATCTACCTTTCATTTTTCATTTCTTGTTTTATTCCTCTACTTGTTGATATTTTCACTTGAAATATGTTTCTTCATCATTTCTTGCTTAACACTGGAAGATTGCATTCAATAGTCGTATTGCTTCTTATTCCCAATCTTTATCTATTTTTGTCTTTCATGGTAATGCAGCCTAAAAGTCAATGTGATCCTTTCTTTTTTCAAATATTGTAAATATGTTTTGCTCTGCTTTTGTTTCAATAATGTCTTTTATCTCTCCCCATAGATTTTCAGATTCTCTTACACATATATTAAGGGTATTGAATCTGCACATTATATTTATCTGCCTGTTCGTACTGGGCTGGCACCTATTTTCTTTAATCTTCCAAGTTTAACCTATATATTTGACACCAATAATGTTTTGCAACCTGCATCTGAAATATCCAAGTTGACTTGATTGTATTTCTCTGTCTGATCTTTCCTTTCTTATAATCTATGTGATTCTGATGTTGTACTGGTAATGTTCATTAATAGTCTCTGCATTTATGCTGCTTAAATCAATATTTATGAAGAAAAAAATGAAGCGTACCTATGGGTCTCTTGCCCATCTTAAACTATATTGTCTTTACGCTTTGTTGCTAATTCTACTCTATAAATGGCAAAAAGTGAAATATTTTATCCTTCCTGTGCAATTCCCCAAAGCATCTGGTTGGTTATTATTAAAACAAAATGTGGGACTTTAAATTGGCCTTTGGTTTGATCTTTGAAGAAACATATTATATTCTCATGAACTAACTTTTATATTTCCTCTCTACATTTCAGGAATTTTACACTTCTTGTTTCTCTTACATTGAGCAATGGAAACCTCATATTCTATCAGAATAATTTCAGTCTTCTTTTACATTTTTGAAAAGTAATTTGGCAAAATGAGAAAGCAAATTCATTCTTTTGAATCCTGGGGAGATATTTTACAGTATGGTTGGAGCTATTAAGGGTAGGTTTAGGTAGAACTTCATCCAGGAGACTGTCAAGAGCACATAAAGGCATGTTTTAACTAGAAGTAACTAAATTGTTTTAAGCCATGTTGGGCTAAGTCAATTCAAGTTCATAATAGTAAAACAACCTGTCATGTAATAGACCATATGCTAATTTACATGCCTTGGCTTCACATTACATGCTATTTTTATGTCCATCTTAGCTTTTTTTTCAAAAAAGAAAGAAAAGGTATTGCTAATTAAACTGACTATTGTGCAGAATCTAATTTACCTCATTTGTGACATAATGGCATGAGACCAGTGTTGTAAATCACAGCAGAAATTGGGTCTTTTATATGTGAAATCCATTGCCTTGAGATCTGATAAATAGAGGTTTCACTGTATTTTATAAATGTGCTTGTTAATTTTACTGCAGAACAAAAGAATCCCAAGGAACAAGAAGAATAAATTAAAGTCTATTTACTTTTATTCTGCTGTGAGATATCTGTAAAAACAGTTAATCATTTCTTTAAGCAAATGATCATGCTAGCTAAATTACACCAGCTGAAACTTCTGTGACAGAAACAAATTGAATGCTATAAACATTGCCCAAAGATTTAAATACATTTGCTTTCATCAAATTCACACCCCAATAAAAAAATTGTTTATCTACATCCATGGAAAGAAACAGGATGTGATTATAGGCCTGGAATTTAGTTGTATACCAAAATTACACATATGCAAAGTCTGCAGCATGGTTGCAAAAACAGACTTAATTTTGTTTTTTGCAGTGATCCATATATTAGAAAAGTGGGAAGACTGCTACAGCTATTGTTAAGTAATAAAGATTTAATCTCAGCAGTGAATACTACAAAGGGATACTATACTGGAAACCAACAGGGTAGCTTCTATTTTACTTACCAAATTAGTTTAGTATTGCAAAAGAACTGCCAAAGTTTGTCCTCTATCATCCAAGAAAGTAAGTATAATAATCTTAGGTTACAGAAAGAGCAGAACAAGAGTAGAGCCTCCAACACTGAGAAGAGATTGGACAACGATTTGTCTGAAATGGTATAGGGTTTCCTATCTGAGCAGGGGGCTGGACTAGAAGATCTCCATGGTCCCTTCAAACTCTGTTATTCGGTTATTAAGCAAAGGGTTGGACTTGGAAATGCATAGTTGTATTATATCCCAATAGTGTTGACCATTTGGAGAGAGTCCAAGGGCCATAGTGAACATGATATAGAATGAATAGGGCTGGTTTTCTGTCTGTTAATTATCTTTTATATTTAGTTTAGTTTACATTGTTTAAGACAATCACTAGGCTTTCTTTAATTGCCTGTAACATGGAGATGCTTTCCCTTTTCTCTGAAATTTGATATTTATGGATCCTTCAATAAGTTAGCAAAGTGCCTGAAGTTTTCATGCTAGGTAATAAAATATACTGGTACTTCAGGCAACAGAATTTCCAATTGAAAACAGTGTGTCAAATATGTCTTATTAAATTCTATAGGATAGGAAAAACTCTTTTTTATCTGTGTGAAATTTGGCATGTCTCATTTCTTTGTAGGAGAGTGTTACTAGAATGCCTGAAAATTTGTGCCAATTTGAGTGAGAAAATAGAAAAGGCAGAAAATTGCAACTAAGAGTGTTATTAAAATGGGTGGTAAAGTAAGCTCCAGAAAAAAAGAAAAGCTAATGAAAGAAACTAAATTAATACAGTTTTAACAAATGAAGCAAATCAAATAAAGCTGTCAGTAGCTAAGATGGTTGGTGAGATGAGATGAAATTAACTGTCTTGCATTTTTCCAGGTTGCTGTAGGATATACCTCCAAAAGGTATTCAGTGGTTGATTTGCTTGCTTGTCAAACGTAATTTATTATCTGTAGAACCCTTATTTGCCCAGCTTGTTAAAATCTCATGTTGAAAAGTATACATCTAAAATTCAATATAGGAATTTGCATATTATATCTTGAATAGATAACCTGGAAGTACCTTTCCTGGATCATGAATATGCATGCAAGAATTGCATATATAAACTATTGTATCCCTGTAATAACTCAAGTTTTAAAAGTAACATTCTTTGCTCTCATGATCCTCTACACCAGGAATGTCAAACTCGCATCGTCACGGTATCGTCACGTGATGTATTGGGACTTTTTCCCCTTCGCTAAACCGGGCGGGGAGCGGGGCCAGCATGTGACGCATTCAGCCCGCAGGCTGTTAGTTTGACACCCCTGCTCTACACATTATACATGGCCCTGCTCTATAACACCTCTAGAGCTATGGGTTAGTGTGTGAGTCTAAAACATGAAATTTGTACCAGTTTAAATAAGTGTATTTTACTGTTTTCACTTCATGTTCCATACATAACTTTTTGTTGTGCATGTCTTTTCAACAGTAAAGTAAAATTACAGTGAAACATAAAATGGACTTTTTATATGCATAAGTTAATGAGAAAGCACCTGATTTTTCTAGAGTTCATTTCAGAGCATTGTAAAAGAGAAACTATTTATGAGACACGAGGGAATCTTAAGTTAAAGTGAGTACTGTATAAAATGGAGCTAACGAACTAACTTTTTCCACCAAGTTATCAGGCTACATTTACTATTATAAAATGATACAACAAACATCTGTTTTTGAGCTAGTTTGTTTTGTGCTCCAGAATGATTTATTAATGAATTGTTGAATGGCAAAAGAAACTGTAACTTATTCCCATCTTACTAGTTAATCAAGTGCTAAGAGAACTTTGGTCTCGACAAGACCCTTAAGTTCTAATAGATGTTATGCTGGTATAAATTATTACAGATCTCTGAGGAATACTGAATAATTAAAATTATAGTTGGGGTTCCTGAACTATAAGATCATATGGCCTCACTTACTTCCCTTCATTATTTCTATCTATTTTTTCAGAAGATTGGACTTCAGCCACAGCAACATGAATTTGCTTGAAGCTAAATGTCATAATGATCAGGTCTTTGCATATTTATTCAGGTGTAAGTTCCACATTATGCTCAATAGGCCTTGTGCATATGGACACAGACATAGAGCTTCAGTATTTTCCTCCTTGTGTTGGTGTATAAGGCCTTGAAGAAGAGCACATTTTTGAATGTTTTCTACAGCAATACTGAACGATAGTTCAATATTTTTAAAATACAAAAAAAGAAAGCTACTTTGTGTCAGGAAGACTTAAGGAAAGACTAAAGAAAAGTCTGTATCTGAGATTTAGATCTTTTCTAATCTGCCTGAAAATTATAGTTAATGCATCTGAAAAACACTGGGCTGGGCAAAGCCCTTCTGTTTATTTTATGAATAAGTCATAGGCATTTTTATTCAGTGTCTATTTCTGCCCTTGATTTCACAAAATGTGAATATCTGGCACAGCTTAGGGTTTATCTTACGGTCTGGTGTCCCAACAATAGTGTCCATCCTTTCCTGAAATCACAATTGCTCACAATTACTCACAACTTGGTCACTTCCTATCTGGATTACTGCAGTTGTGCTTGAAGGCAGCCAGAAGATACAACTGGCGTGCACAGCGTTTGAGCCCCACAGGTTTACCCATATCGCACTCCTGTTATGTGAGCTATGCTGGCTCCCAATTTATTTCCTGGTGCAATTCAAAATGATGGTTATCACTTTTAAAGCCTTACATGGAACAGACCCAGGTTATCTGCAGGACTGCCTGTTCCTGAGGGTGTATCTGCCAACCCTACCAAAGCAGTTAAGGTGGACTTGCTTCAAACCTTAGAAGGCAGTGGGTTTAGACCCATTTTGTACCCACTGCCACCTTGTGGGTCCTCAGAAGCATACCTTTTCTATTTCAGTCCCTGCCCCTGAGATCCAACAAGCCCCCCAGCCTTTTAACATTCAGAAGAGCACTTCAGACCTGGCTCTGTCCCCAAGTGCTTGGTTAGGGAGAGATCAGCATAGGAGGAGAATGTATGGGTTGCATCAGAGAAATGCAGGTATTGTGCTAGATTTTTCTGTTTTTGTTTTCATTGTACATACATATTATTTTATTCTTGGGTGTAAGCACCAAGAGTTTGATTTTAGATAATGGACTATACAAATGTTTTAAGTAATATTTTAAATAAATTACATACGTAATTAAATCTAATAAAGGGCACTGCCTTTCTTCCCCGTCATAAATTTCTTTTAGTCTTTTCAGCTGACCTTTTTTTTTAGCTAATTGAAGGCTTCCCACTTTGAAAAGATCCAATGTCATTTTGCATAGTATGATAATAGATTTTTTTAAAACAATTTTTAAAATTTGCGATATTGTATTGCCGATCTTTTTGTTATTTTATAACTAATTATATTAATAACTTGGGGTTAGTCTTTGAGTTCTTTACAAATTGTTCAGAAAAATAATTTTCCATGCCCATATTCAGGTTGGATTTAGGTTGAAAAAGTATAAGTCTGGTTTACAAAGAACTCACTAAAAGTCAATGCGATGCCAAGATATATATCGACCACAAAGTTTGGAGAAGATATAGATAATATTATTTTGTAAAGCAGGCGTGGAATAAACAAAAGAAGATAAAGATATCTTCTTTGGATATGATAAGTGAAGATGTGAGAGACAGCTTTTGAATTTTTAAGTGTGATGTAAGAAATACATCAATAATCATTTTTTTTTTGCTTACTTATTTTTTATTTGCTTGATTTATATAGCTGCCCATCTCATGTTTATGTGGCTCTAGGAGGCTTACAATAAAACAATTAACAACACAAAGTACATAATAGAAAGCAAAAATAAAAACACATAACAATCAGGCAAGATCTACCCTGTCATTCATACAACCATAAGATGGGATATAACCCATACCCAGGGCCCCAGCTTGATCATAGAGTTATGTTTCTAAAGCTTTACGAATGACCATCAAGGACATGAACAATACAATCTCCATAGGACAGGTGCCATGACAGAAAAAAACTCTCTTTCTGGGCCCCATCAGCTGACATTCCGTAGCTAATTAGACTTGGAGCACATGTTTCCTGCCAGATTGGATAGGATAGGTGGAAACAACTGGGGAGAGATGTTCTTGTAAATAACTGGTCATAAGCATGGTAGGCTTTAAAGTTATTTACAAGAACATCTCTCCCCAGTTGTTTCCACCTATCCTATCCTATTCAATTTATATCCTTTTTTTTCCTATTTTTGTACGTGTTATTTTTTATGTGTTTTTTCTTTTTTTGTATATTTTAAATAATTAATAAAATTTATTTTAAACCAAAAAGAAAAAAGAAATTGTTCTAGTTCTATCATCAAAGCTGTCATTTATAGAGGGATTTTATAGGAATTGTTTACTAAACAAGTTTTGATATCCAGACTGCTGTCCTTCTTTAATAAAAGGCATATTATCTGAGTGAATGTCATCTAAATGGAATTAAAATAAATTGTTTTATTTTTGGATTTATAGAAATGGGGGTGTGAAGTATGCTTCAGATTGTAGACTGTGGTTGTGGAATCAGTTATGTGTTTGATTGGAGGGAGGAAGATAGAAAAAGTGAGAGAGGTTGTGAAATGCTATGGTTGAGGGTAGAATAAGTGGATGGCTTTGGAAGTAAAATGTGAAAATCTTATGGAATATTTCAAACTTAATCGTTCATATTGACTTTGCAATAGATGCCACCTTTGATAAGGTTCTAAGGGAGTAGCCAAGGGCATTGGCTTGTTGAGTTTACATCTATACACCTTGAAGATGTGGACAAGGCACTTGAATATATTTGTGCCACCACTTGTACTTCAGCTCCATTCCTTCTTGGGAAGAATTCACTCAGGGTGGTATTTCATTTGATCATTAGCATCTCCCTCAATATTATCTGTCATGAAGGAATTTGGTGGTACATCCTGCTTGTGAGAAAGCTTCCCATTAGATTCCTCTGGTTCTGTCAGATATAGGCTGGTGTCAAATGTGCTTTTTTATTGCCAAGGCAGTTGAGAAGCAGGTGGTAAACCAAGTCCACTCTTGGATAAAATCAAATTCTGGGTTCGGAGACCCTGTTTTTGTTGTGATTCTGATTCCCCTGAAGGCAGGTGTATAAATATCTAAGTATACAAAGGCAACGCTGCTGCATCTCACAACTTTTGTAATGCAGGAGGGCACAGAATTCTATTCTGATTCCCATGTAATTTAGGATTTACATAAAGTTGCTACGTATGATTGCCAGTGTTCTGTGGGCAAATGCCCACCTTTATATGAGTGATATCCAGGTCTATGTGGAGCTTTCTTCTATAATTTTGGGGTGCTTTTTGATCTTGTGTTTTTCCTAAGGGTTCAGATCAGCACAATGATTTGGAGACCTTCTAACCACATCTAATCTATCAGTTACAAAACCCTTTTAGGAAGAAGTCCATTCTGCCGTTATTCATGCACTAGTAATTATCTCCCATTTAAGACATTATAATATATTCTTTATGAGGATGTACTTGAAGGAAAGCCAGAAATAATAATGGGTCCAGAATGCCCTGGACAGGCCTCTATTGGATGTTCTGGATGGAAGCATGTGACATCTGTCCTGACTCAGCAGCACCAGTTTACATTGGCTTAAAATTAAAATGTTTAATATCTATACATCCTAAGAAGTCTTGGGCTCCACTTCTTGAAAGGATAACTATTATCATATGCTATAGCCTAGGAGCTATAATCTTTGGTCAAAGGCTTGCTGCATATCTGATTGCAGACAGAGTTCTGCCTAGAATCAAGCCAGGAGAAGGCTTCTTCAATGGCAGATTTTATTGTACGGGGATAATGAAGAGGTGGATTCTCAAGAAGGAGAGGATGCATTCAGGAGGAGACTGAAAGCAGCCCTGCCTAATGGTTCACATGTTATATTATAGATGCAGATAGTAGAATCCTCAGTCTGACAAGATTTTGTTTAGAGGTGTGAAATATAAATAACTCAGCTTGGAAGAATTGACATGAGTCATTCTTGGTTTTGAGGGGTGCTAAATATTCTCTCCCTCTAAAGATTCAATCTGCCAATTGTTTGTCTGCCTTCAAAAGAACTTTAAAACCTATCTATACAGGTCAGCATTTCATCTATCACAATTTATGATTCTTAATCTGCCTCCTGACACCTTTCTTTGTATATTTCCTTTATTTTTGATTACAGTTTTAATAGATTTCTGTAAATTGCACTTCTATGGATTTTATTGCTGTTGTTCAGTTTCAACTCCTAACCACTTTGGGATTGGTCTGCTGGGAATTATAAAACATATAAATGTGCTAAATAAATAAACAAGCAAGCTAACTACTGTAACAAATAAGTAAATAAAGCCTATTGCCTTGCAATTAATATTTTCAGTGACTGGAAAGTGATACCATTTCCAATTTGCTAAAGAGAGAAAGAGAGAGAGATTGGATATTATGAAACTTTTGTGATTCTAACAAATTGAGGAGACTGCTATAATTTGGTTGACAGAATCTTTTGGAGATGGTTGCCTTTTGCTGTATAAAATGTTATTTTGGTCATCCAGATTATTTCACATTCATGCTGGTATTTTCCAGGCTTAACTTTTATTGTCCATTCTATCCAGTGAGCTCAACTGGCTAGTGACGCAGAATTGGCTAGAGCAATTGTCAAACTTGTGTCAAACTTGCAGCCTGCAGGCTGGATGTGTCACGTGCTGGCCACGCCCATCCCTGGTTTAGCAAAGGGGGAAAGATTGTGATACATCATGTGACGACAACATGATGCCGCAAGTTTGACACCCCTGGGCTAGAGAGTTCCTGAGATATTTACTTTCTGGATTGTTTTATCCTTAATGCTTCCTTTTAAACTGTCAAGCTTTTCTCTGAATATGAAATGTTATCCAGTGAAAAGAAGGACTTTGGCATAAAGATAAAAGTTGCTGAACTTGCTATATATCTACTAGTTGGTCCTTCTTCACTCTAGCCCAATATTCACAGACCTATGGCTAATAGGACATCAAGTAGGGAATAGTGCAGTTTGAGCAATGAAAGTAAGCAGACCCCAAATATTTAGGATTTGCATTCAATTATATGGAACTATTAGCATCAACAGGAAACAAAATTGTTTTAAATAACACACACTTATGGAAGATGTAGCTCACTCACTACCTTAAAAGGAGTTTAAAAAGGAGAAATTGAGGAAAGTTGATTCCTACATTGCTAAAAGGTTTTTTTTTAAGTGGTGAGACCATTGTTTAAATTATCCTAGTTCTAAGCACAGCAGGCAAGAGCACAAATTTGGCCTAGAATTACTGGTATATTGTCAGCCAGTACAGCTCTGTCTATGCTAGCTTAATATGATGAATACAGCTAGCATCAGTTAGTAGCTCTATAGCCAAATTGTACAGTTTCTGAATAGAGTTCAAGTGTATCATGGTATAAAACAGTCTATTG
>JANHJO010001697.1:103512-127387 GCA_032468235.1 Pseudoxyrhopus heterurus | reverse complement strand
AGCAAATTTTAATGAAAAAAAAAACCTATGTTATAGAGAATTATTCAGCATCTTATCCTTTTCTTTAGAAAAATCCACAGTTTCTTAAAAAGTATAATCTCCTTTTAAACTAGCCTCACTCACAGTGATTTGCTATGAAATTGAATAGTGACAAAGCAAAAGTTTGTTAAATATTCTCTTTCATGTTACAAGTAAAATGTCTTTCATGATCACAATTTTGAAATAGCTATGGTGGTAGACTTGAAAGGATAATGTTCCTAAAATTCTTCTGGTATTAAATCTTACTACATATGATAGATGCAATATTTGCACAAGAGTTTTATAGTTTTTAAGCATACTATCCACAGGTTCAGGAATTCTGGCTTAGAATTCTAAAAGCAAAGAGATACTTGAATCCCTTATGTTCAGTTCTTTAATGATCCAGCTAAATGCCAGGCTCACCACTAGAAAATCTGAAATAAGTTTTAAGCATACATATGATCTCTTTTGCAAAATATTAGGAAAATATATCTATGCCTTCATTTTGTGAAACGATCTCCAAATCACAGAGTACAATTTGTAGGCAGGGATATTCCTTGCCTTTGGTAAGAAGTGGGCAGTATGAAAAATGAAATAAATTACAGCAGCATGGGCTTTCTTGCAATATCACAAAATGTTAAGGGACTGCAAGGTTTAATACATTTGCCTCGTCAGTCAGGTTTCTTTTGTTGGACTTGCTCTGTCTTAACACTTCTAAGGAATTTCTGTCAATTATTTTCCATATCAATTTTTTGATTTTGCAGCAGTCATTTTTAATTTTCAGCACATTCTTTGGGCTTAAAATATAATATTGATTCTAATAATACTTGAGCTAGCTGCCACTGTTCCCTATGCTACAATCAAGAGCAAGTAATATGTGACCCTCCAGATACTAATGAATTTCAGCTCCCCACAGCTCTCATCAGGGCCATTGCTAGAAGATTTAATGGAACCATATTTGAAGGGTCAGAGGCTTCCTTCCTGCATTAACTAAACAAACAAAATGATTTGTTAGTATTAATATATACACATTTTTCAAAGCACTAATATTTCCTCAGTGCATTAGTAGAAATATATTTCTTAATTAAGAATATACTCCTATGTATACTACTTAGAACTGCATCTAACTTCCATGGCTTTTACTGTTTCAAAATGTCCATACTGATATATCTCTGACAGTAGAGCCATTTAATGCAAGATTCCTACAAATATTCTTTGAACACTAAAAAAAACCCTTGCTAGGATTAATCCAATACTATTGAATTGCACACTTAGTGTGGGCAAGGTGAACAGCTTCTTTGGATCAAGAGTTACAGTCCTCAGAAAGAAAGATTTGATTGAGCTACATTGTCACCATCAGGTCTATTATCAAGGAAAAGTAACTGTTGGTTACTGAGATGAACATGATACAAAATCCTGAGTGGAGATGGTTGGTTGGATAAGAAGGCATTTTCTTCATTTTTAATCCTACAAATATAACATTCAGATTTTTGCCTAACCAAGTGGAACTTGATGAGAAGCTTTCAAATCCATCTGGCATTTTGAAGAAGTTCACCGCACAGGTTGATGCATTCTTTATGAATGACTGAGTCAACACAAGTGCACGTTTTCCCATATGGTGCCTGAATATGTGCTGTATTTTATTTGAATCTATATAGCAGTGTTTCTCAATCTTGGCAACTTTAAACTATGTGGACTTCAGCTCCCAGAATTCCCCAGCCAACCATGCTGTGATTCATTTTGCATATAAGTAGTCATTATTGCAACAAGCGGTATTCTTTTTCTATTACTATTAGCCATAGTCACTGAAATTATCAGGGTTACAATTAAAGAGAATGGTGTTTTAAATAACTTATATTTTCTGACCTTTATTTGGTGTATATTCATTCTGAAGAATATATTTAAATTTGCCATATTAAACTTTTTGTAGTTGCATGCGTATCACAAACATACATTGCAATGATGAAATATTAGTGGTTCTCAGAGGAAAGCAAGGCAAATTAGAAAGACTGTATGATAAAATCAAATATAAAACCTGCAGCAAAAATAACTATAAAGCTATGAAAATCCTGAAAGCTAGCAATGTGCAAATCACCCAGGATCTGATTTTGATTAGTGAATTGATTCAAAGGGTTGATTCAATTTGAATAGCCAACTCTACAGTATTTGCTTTGAATTAATGGTAAGAAAAATACGTGTGTTCATGTGCAAAAGTCCATTAAATCGTGAAATTGGTTCCAAGCCACCTGATTTGATTTAATGCATTCAACTGATTTGGCTGTTTGATCTAAAGGTTTGATTCGAAGCAGCAATTCAGTCCCTTTGCCTTTGAACAGTTTTCACAATCCTACTAAAATGATTTCCACTTTTTTTTTTTTGGTGGCACTTAGTTTGTAGCCTTTCCTCTTCAAAGATTTTTATTGATACCTATTCTAGGATCTTTTATGCCTCAGATTAACTCAACTGAGGATAATCTAGTGCAGACTGAATCATAATTAAAATTTTCAGCATCTTTGTGGCCACACCCTTACTTTATTTACTTGTTTGTTGTAAGGGCACTTGGAGATTACATCCTTGAGTTTAAAATACAGGCTGATAAATATGGAAGGAGACATTATTTCATCTAATCCGCCTCCATGTCATTTATGGCTCTGTAGATTAAAACCTGCATTTCAAATAAAATCCATTTGGAAATGGACAAACTGCTAGTGGAGATGACAAAAAATATATAATGTGATTAAAACAGACATCTAGCAACCCTATTGTGGACTCAATGGGATTTTTAAAGGCAGAACCACATATACCTTGTCATGGCATAGCATGGCATGGCAGTCATCCAGATGGGAAATTTTCAGAACATAAATTGTTAAATTAGTTGCCTTTGTTTGGGAACAGTCATTATACAACTAAACTATCTTTCACTGCTCATCTTGTAACAGAACTAGATCCAAAAAGCATCCTCAGCTACATAGTGGAAAGTTTATTAGAAGTTCACTACTTCAGAACAATAATCACTACTTAGAAGGACAGCTGAACCACTTACATTCAATTATTTTCATCTGGTTTGAATTAAGTTGTTTTCAGAAATCTATAACTCTCTTCCTTTTATACATCTGTTGGTTTCCTTCTGATTCAGTGATAGTTCCTATTAGTGATCAACCAAGAAAGGAAGAATAAGTCAAACTTGTTTGGTTATAAATGATCGAAGAAACTTTATGATTCAATTTTGTATACTGGTCAATAGAACATCTAAAAAAAACCCTCCCATAATATGTCAGCTTTATCAGACTGTATCAAATTTATTTTCACTTAGCTATCTTTATGATTATGTCAATCACTCTGTATGGATTGCCAATCTCTTGGTGGCTTTTTTATACCTATGACATGTACATATTCTGATATCATTTAAACATAATTAAAGAAATAGCAGTACAATTCTTAGTTTTTAAAATTATGACTATCAATTACCATTCAGAACATTTTTGTGAATTTGGGGCAAATTTCAAATCTTGGAATTACCTGTTATTTCATGTGTAGTGAGATGATAGATAGATAGATAGATAGATAGATAGATAGATAGATAGATAGATAGATAGATAGATAGATAGATTTTAGAAATAGTTCATAAAATACATAGGCAATCTTTTTTGTAGTACAAACTATACAAAAGAAAGCAGGCACCAGTTTTCTTTTTTTAAATGGGTGTTAGAATATAGAATGAAACATTGCACACAGGATTTGTAAATAGAGGGTACATGTTATACAGTTTTGCATGTGAAATGGCACATTTCAAAATGGTTATTATATTAATAATGTCAATGTATGCTGGCACAGGCTAGTAGTATGTTAAACTGTCAGGGGAGATTCTGTATTGTCACTGCCTCCCTGTAACCTAGGAGATATGGGATTACCCAGACTCCCCCTCTCAAAAAGGCAGGAAAGAGTTCGTTACCTCACAACGTTCTGTGCCTTGGACCCGAGAAGACATGTTTTTCCATGTCTGCATGTAACTTGTAAATAACTTAGTCAGTACTAGGTTTCAATAATGTTTTATTTCATATGTTAAGTAAAGACATTATTTACGTTAGTATTTTGCCTATCGCGTTTTATTTTCACTAGAAAACAATCCGTCACGTTCTATCAAATACAACCAGAATATTTTTTTCACCTCACAGATAATGAACCATCCAAATTAGGAATTATGTCCAGGTCAATTTAAAATATAATAAGGAATTAGCAGGGTATGAAATATATAGTCTCTTCCTTGGTGTTTCCTTGGGAGAGGGGGGGAATGATTTATTTAGAGTAAATATATCATTTAGTTTGTGGAGTTTGTGGACATGAATTAGCATACTTGATTCCTCTTCTGCTGCGTGTCTCTTAGACATAAGCTTTCCTCTATAACAGCCCACTAAGGTATTGTTTTACATGATTTGTGGAAACAGCAGGCTTCAAGATGTGTTAACTTGTTCCTATTGTGAGGTATTTTGTGCTGATCCTCTGTAAAACCGGAGAGACTACTGTATCTATTACACATCTTAATGAAAGAGAGCTCACCTTAAGAAAATTATTTTGCTCTGTTTGAAAATATTGGGCTTTTTTCCCCTTTCTCAAATGTTTTAAGAACATGAGTTGGGCAATAACTGTTCATTTAAAGTTTCCAGAAGTCCCCTTTTTCTTTTCTTTGAGCACAGCATGCTGTCCTTTTATCCTAACACATTTTTGCTTTAAAAAATCTAGGCACACCATTCATCATTCTTTGCTTCATTTAGGGTTTTTTTTTTCATTCTTCAAGGTGTTGAATTACATAAAGAATGGAAAATTTACAATCTTGATCTTGTCATGAAACTGCACTGGGAGAAACATTAGAGGTTTTATTAAAGTTAACCAAGAAGTTAAATGGAATCAAATGAAGTTCAGAAGAAAAAATGCTACAATACAGTGATTGGTGTATGATTTTTTTTCCTTTTCGAAGTGCCACTTATTTATATCTCTTGGTTGAACATGAAAACCTTCTTTGAACATTCAAGGTAAAATACGTGTGTAGAGCACTGCATTTTCATTATGCCTTCTAGTTTCACTCTTGACTTCAACCTGTATAGATGCAGGCCTGCCAACACTGAATGAACAATTTGTGATTTAAGAACACTGACTTCCCCTCTGAACATTTCTTGGATCAACACAACGATGTTGGATTCATTCAAAGGTCAGCCCACATTATGCAGGTGGCTCAACTTATGCCCACAATTGGGATTGGGATTGCCATTGTATGTCATAAAGCAAAACATCACATGACAATGCTGATTTACAACCACAATCCTGGCACTCACTGTTGTGGCTTCTAACCAAGACTCAAAGCTGATTAATAACTACCCATTCCAATCCAAGCCCTTCTGGGTTTGGTCTTACCCAGCCCTGAGCTTCAGTAAAATAAGAAACTGTCTCAAACCCTCCACCCATCTATAATCCTAACTCTACCCTTTGCCCTGCACTCTGCCCTATGGGACAGCAAGCAGCCCCAGAATCATAGTTCACTGGTTTATGATGACAATCCCAGTCCCAATTATGATTGTAAGTCAAGTGGGGGGAGTTGAAGTGCCCCTCCTTTTGTAAGTGCAGGCAGGTTGCCAAGTACCTGAATATTGATCATGTGACCGCAGGGAAACTGGCAATGCCATATCTTTGGGTATAGGTTGTAAATTTATTTTTCCAGCACTGTTGTAACTTTGAACAGTTGCCAAATGAATGATCATAAATTGAGGACTACCTATATGATCAGACTTGCCCATTCTTAGGAACAATGAAACCATTCTGATAGCTCTAAACTTTACCCAATGAATGATGAGAAGGGTAACTAGTTTGGATTAATTATATTTTTAATTAAAAATTAATTAATTACATTAAATATATTACATTTTTCTGGCTGCTTCCCCAAAATTTGTCATGGCTATAAAAACTGTATTTTTTTAACTGCTTGTACTATTTTAAAATAATTGTTAATGTTCCTATTTCTAATGTATTTCCATTTTCTCTTCTGGCTTTGTGTCTGGTTCTTACATATTCCAGAAATTAGTTGGAGAATAAGAAGTGACCAATGACACATTGCTGTAAAAGAACATAGTCCTGGCAAGTTGACACAACTTGTTTACACATGGAATAGCTCTTTTCTAGTGCAAATTCTGGAGTACTTCAAGGGTGTACTTGAAGTCTTGCTCATGGGTTCTTAGGTTACTGATTACAAAATGTTTTCATCACAAAGTCAGATCTGAAGTTTGATTAAGCAATTCAGAATGTAGGCTAATTTAACTTGGACAGATTTATAAGCTGCCTAATCAAACTTGGGGCTGAATCCAAAATGAGTTTCAGCAATCCAATGTTTTGCCTTTCACATTCAGTTTTCTTTGTATTATTATTTTGAATAGAATTGGCTAATGTTTGCTAGCACTGAAGAATTTTTAAGATTTAAAACCTGCCAAATGTCAGAAACATAGGTGCAGACTTTCTTGTGTTGGCTTTTTAATCTTATAAAAAAGAGGGAAATGCCTACAGATTAGTTTTTTGTTAAAGTAGAAATGTAAAATGTTTCTTAATACAGTTTTTTTTCCTTTCAAGAGGGTACATTTCAGACAGATAGGAGCAGAGGAATTTTACAAGTAGAGCTCCTACAAATTATTCTGCAATACCACTATTGTTTGTTTGGAAAATTCTGTAGATATTCTAGGGATGCCCCTAAGTCTCAGGTTCTAATGATGCTGCTTTGCGTGTTGGAATGGAACATTTTCCCACCATTGTCCCCTGTGATTATGTAACACTTGAATGATTGTCATATGTACAATCATTATATACACCCAGAATGCTAAACAGATTACTATGGAAATGGTAAAAACTAGAAACTGACCAGGAGGCAGAAATATAAGCCAAGGATTCTTTCTGAGTAACAACTTTGGAGGAAGAATCTTAAATGTACTTGAGCCCAGACATGCACAACAAAAGTTTTCAGACTTTGGACAATTTTTAAGGTCTAATAGATTTTTGATAAGTAACAAAGGCAAGGAGAAAGTACCTAAAATCTATTTCAGACTAAAAAAATAATTTTAGAGTCATGGATGAAATTTAGACTTTGATTTGGGAGGGGAAAAAAAAGAAGGAAACAGACAAGGAATCCTAAACCGAATCGCCATAAACAGTGAAAGTGACTCTTTTCAGGGTAAATGATTACAAATAGATCCTAAACTAGTGGGGGAAGTAAGGGATTTTTTGTGTATAATTAGATTCTAAGAAGATCCATAGCAGACAAGAAATAGCTTCCTTAAAAGAAACCTTAATTCTATTTAAAAAAAAGTATAAAAACGTAAAGAAATTGTTTAAGAATGGAACATGTTATGGGAAACATTGAAAATAGGCAGGAATTAGTTTCAAAAGTAAACACTAATTAGAAGAATTAAGAAAGAAGGGGGTTCCTATGTTACAGAAAGTTCCTGTCACTTAGTCAATTCATAAGTTTCAGCTGTAGCACAAAGCTCACACTTTATATTAAAATAGCCAACAACACAATAGAGAAAATCCATATAATAAACCTGAGCACTCCCATAGTTTGCTACTAGAAAATAGACACATCTGTTACACACATACACACACTTCCTTTCCTTCACTATCCCTGTCCCTGCATTGTTGCTTTCCTGCTATGGACATTGTTTTGATGGGCATAGACATCTCAAACTTTTTTTTGATGGACGTTGACACATCTGAAGACTAATCATGTTTTGCCCCCTAAAAGTAGACAATATCCCATAAAGGGTAAGGCTCCTTTCAAATTTGGAACTGTGTGTGAATACCAAGATATGCTTCCCTTTGATCCATTCCAGCTCTCAGTTCCTCAAGAGATGGAGGGCAAGTCCTGACATTCCACCATGTCAGTAGGGAGGGAGAAGTGAGCAATTAGGGAAGATGTCCCAAGGAGAAGGACAGGTACCAAAGGCAATGGCCATCTTCAGGGATAAGTATGTGGGACAATAATTGATAAGTTCAGAGAAGGTACTACCAGGGTTTTAGTACCTTAGTGCTAAATCTTTACTCCATTTTGAAGAAAATTCTCCAAATTCAAGATCTCTCTTCCTCCCCATTGAATCTTGGCTTCGGAAGAGAGGGAGGAAGTTCTTCAAGAATGTAGCAAGAAGGGAACAAAGAACTTGCCCTGGAGTCTTATGAATCTGAAAAGCTTTATTATTATTTAAATCTGATTTTCATCTTTTAAAGTGTGTGTGTGTGTGTGTGTTATGTGACTGTTTAGGTGATTCTATTTCAATACACATGTGTGCATACACCCACACATAGAGAAAAGGAATGTAATAGTATAACATAAAATGCTTTTTCCTTCAAAATCATTATCTCTTTCTGTCTGCTTAAATGTTTTATGTGCACCATTTACACATGGAAATGGAAGCGCCTCATGAAATGTAAGAAAATACCCTTTCATGAAAGCACTTAAGATGAAGAAGCAATATGTTTGCCTTTAAAAATCAAAGCAATAGGGTGGAAGAATCTGGTCTTTGTTAGTATGTTTAATCTAATTATTCTTGTATTTCAAAGGACAAACACACATCCTTCCATTTGAGGTTGGAATGCAGAAGACCTCAAAATAAAAATAAGATTGTATTGACAACGACACAAACAAATTGCATTAAATATTATGTTAATATTTGAAATCCAGTGATTCACAATTACTAGAAATATTGATGTTTATGGCCCGTTGCAGACAGAGACCATGTAAAAGATCTTTTTGCTTCAATTTATGTAGGAATGATCATAAATTGCTCAGGCAGTAGATTTGGCGAATATCTTTATTTGAACTTTTAAGAAGGTGAGCAAGCAAAACTGAAACCATCCTTCTCCGGCCCATGGAAAAATTGTCTTTCCACAGATCCCTCTCCCGGTCCATGGAAAAATTGTCAAAAAGATTGGGGACTGCTGTGCTATATGACTAATGTAATAAAACTAATTCTGCTAAGTCTAACCTGGGGGGGAAATCCCTATGTTTGAGTGGTATAAATCAATTTTCCATATTGCAAAATCAGGTGTCCATATTTTCCACAGTTATCATACATTTTCTAAGTGCATAACAATGTGCATGGCTCTGGATGGTGGTGGGGGAGGCATTGTGTTCTCCTGGTTAACTTCCTTCCTCTCAGGCTATTTTCAGTTGGTGATGATCGGGGGAGGTGGGGAGAAGTCTGACACATGGCTCCTGCTTTGTAGGGTCGCTCAAGGGTCAGTACTTTTTCTGCTCCTATTTGTCATTTATTTGAAATTCCTGTGTCAGAACATCCAGCAACATGGGATGAGATATCATCAATATGCAGATGATACTCAGTTAGGTACCACTGCCTGTTTTGAATTAAGTGATGCTGCAACCACCTTTTCTTGGCTTTGAAGTCTAGAAGGGGAGCAACAGACTAAAACAACTGGGATGAGATGAAGTGGCTTTGAGTTTAGAGCTCCTTGGTCCTTGGATAATTGCCATCTTTGATCGTGAATGAGGTTGCCCTGCCCCAGACAGACCCAGTGTGTAATTTGAGGATTCTCCTGGAGTTGCAACTTCTACTCAAGGTGTGACCAGGAGAGCTTTCACACAACTGTGAGAAGTGGGACAATTATACCCCTACCTGGATCAACACCTTGTCACAGTCATCTATGCCTTGATTCACCTCTCATTTGGACTATTGTAATGCACTCTACATGGGGCTGTCCTTGAACAGTATCCAAAAGATTCAGTTGGTTCAAAATACATCAACCTGCGTGGTTTTGTGGAAGATTTGTTCAGGCATCAACTCTTTTGCAAGAATTGCACTGGTTATCATGTTAAAATCCCTACATGACTTGGAGCCAGGGTATTTGAAGGACTCCAATTAGATCTAGTGACCCACCAGTGGGAGAGGGGGAGACAGGGTATGTTGCAGGTCCCATATACTAAGGAAATACATCTGGTAGGACCAAGAAACTTCCAAGATAGCTCTCTCCCTATGAAATGTTCCCCCAGAAAGAAGATTGGTTCCCACTTTGTTATTTTTCCAGAAGGCCTTGAAGACATGGTTCTCTCTGCAGGCCTGCCCCCCCCGGGGGGGGGGCTATGTGGAGCCAATCAAATGGTTGGTATGATTGTATTTATCACTGCTGTGGGTGGGTGGGGTTTTATGATTTGGATTTTTTTAATGTTGTAAACCACCTAATGTCAACATCTGTGAGTTGGACAGCCATATAAGTTTCTTTTATTAATTAGTTAACTAGAGCAGTAGAAGAGGATCTACTTTTATTGGGTGCAGAACATTGGGATGTTCTGTTAAGTTTCATTATTTTATTTTCAACTCATTCCTCTACTTTGTACTTCATTTTTATTTTTATTTCTATTTTTTAGGGTATTAACTGTCCCACTCAGTTTTGTATCGCCTGCAGATTGGATAGGCATGCCTTCACCTTTTTCCTCTAGGCCCTGAATAAAAATAGTGAAGAATAAAAAGATCCAGGACTGTACCTTCATTTGAAATCAAATTTCTAATTTGATGAGATTACTTTAATACAATTTTCTGCCTCTTCTATATTCACTTAATTGTGGTGCTATCCATCCCACACTGGATTAGTTTGGTACATACGGTTTCAGGAAGTACTTTCTCAAATGTTTTGCTGCAATCAAGATATATTGCAGTTACGACGTTCCTAAAGTCTATTAAGAAAATTCCCTGATCAAAAATGAGATAAAGCTATTCAAGCAAAATGTGTTCCTGACAAACCAATTCTGATTGCTTGCAATTATCCATTGTTTTTGAAAGCTTACAGATTATCTCCTGATGATCAGCTCTAGAATCCTTTCTGTTACTGGTATTATGTCAGACTGATTGATGCACAGTTTACTGGATCTTCTTTTTTAAAAAAAAAAAACATAGCTCTGAGTAATATAATATTTCATTCACTCTCCGTGATTTCTCAAAACCAATACATAAGAATTCGGCCAACCCACCAGCTAGTTTTTATTGCTATTTGAATAAATAGGAATAATAAACACCAGCAACAGTATTGTTTTTGTTTGAACCGCTGCAACATTGCCAAGTTCTCTCATTTTGATTTCTGAACATTTTCTAGACATTTCAGCATTTATCGCAACTCTTCTTTTTCTGTTTCTTCTCATTTTGGTTTTTTTTTAACAAATTGTATCCTTCGAGTCCTATATTAAACCAAAGGAAATAATTAAGTCACATTTAATTTTCCATACTAAAAGCTTAGGCTTCTCTTGTTACTCCCATATGCTGAACCTCGCTGTTTACATACTGAAAACTACAAGGTTTAAGAGCCAATATTCCTTCTGATATTTCACTGAGTGACCCATTTGTGTAATTGCCCTACTTTCTGCTATGTGCAAATGCTCATCAGAGATCCTACTTTCTGTTTCTTTATTTCCACCACTTACAGGATTTGATGTCCCCTTAAATCAAACTAGCAAGTCTGTGTCTAAATATTTGTTTTAATCATTCTTTGTGAAATTCTATGCATCTCATGCCCACAGACAATCACGTGGATAACTCAAGCTGTGGTCCCAGGAGTCAAATCTTTTCTGTTAATATCATTTGTGTAGGTAGTCATTGATTTGCAGTATTCCTGTTCCTTTTTCTCAGATCTCTTCCATAAACTGGAATCACCTGAGGCCACACGGCCTAACCTTTCTTTCAAGGTTTTGTTAAAGTCTTTGGTGATATACAAGTAGTTGTGGTTGTTCTCTGAAGTATTAATGGGTTCCCACATATATTAACAGGAAGGGGATAATTATACTTGAGAATTCCTGGAAGTCATTCTATTACATCATGATTTTAGCTCCTTGCACATAGCACATTTGACAGTGAATCCAGTATCAAGCAGCATACTGTATGTTGTATTTTTATACATTCCTTATAGGAGTGATTCACCAACCACTGTGACTCTTCTTTCTTATAAGGGATCTTCTCTGGCATTTAGAAAGCCACCAACTCTCCTTCTCTTCTGTAATGTCTCTTCATTAAATGTTAAGAATGTGTTTTAGCTGCAGGGGTCTAAAACTCTTTCTGGGTTGCTACAGTGAAGAATATTTTCTGCACCAGACTTATCCTCTTCTTGTCTTGTGGAGAATTGCATCAACTATTAGATTCTGTATAATATCTCTTTTCTTTAAACTAAGAAATCTTTTATTCTTTCTCATCAGCTAAACTATAGCCACTTGCTTCTGCAGTCCTTTGACTTTTTCTTTGAAGATTGCTACCAGTTTGCATTTACCACAAATATATGTTAGGATTTTTTTTTCTGGTTGAAAAAGGAACATATCGCAAGTATTGAAACTTCCAGTTGAGAACTCATGTCCATTCATCCTCAAGTTTACTTTTTAAAGGATCGCAGTTGGAACTGCATTTATTCTTCCTTGAAGTTGGTCAAGTAGAGAGTAACTACTCAAGACACAACCTCTGCAGTTAGCAGCTTTTCAGATGACTTCAGATGAAGCTCAACATAAAAATTAAAAAATGTCTCAGAACATCAGCTTTGCTCTTTCCTTCTTCCTGCTAAACTCCAATGTTCAACTTGTTCTTTAAAAAGGATTTGAAGGGCAGCCCAGGCAGTTTTAAATTATCATGAGCCAAAGGCAGGGAGAGCAGGATAACTTTGGATTTGCTCTTGATGTCAGCCCTATAAGGTAGACCAGATTAAGAAACCATTGCCATATAGATCTAAAACTAATTTTATTACTATAGCTATAGTAACAGAATCATATACATGAGAATATGCTTCTCCTTCCCTCACTTTATTTTCATGTGAATTACAGTGGTTACTCATATTGGTTTCTTGGAATGAACTCAAGCCCTCATGTTTCTCTGGATTAGGTTACCTAATCCAAACATTTCCAACATGGTTAAATTTACTTACATTCACATTGCAGCAATTATTTTAAGAGCATCATTTGTACTTATAAACAACAGTATGCAAATATTTTGTGAATTGGCATTTTTTGTTTTGGGATGCCTAAGTACAACTTCATGCTAGTTGACATTCTAGTTGAAATAATATAAGCAACAAAACCTGCTGATTTTACCAGCTGGGGACATAATAAAAATAGATGGAATGGGTGGAAGAAGCTGTAGAAGACCTATGTAGGGATTGGGTGTGAAGGAAATTCTTGAGGCAATAAAAAAATCCCAGAGAAATGTTTTCCCACCACAGTCCATTTTTGTTCATACTGTATGACAAGGCTTTAATTTTAATCTTCTGCTACCAGCAATAGAGTAGTATTAATAGAAGATTAAAGAGTATTTTTTTTCTTACATATGTATTTTGTAAGTAAAGCATCTAATATCTAGTCATGGGTTTTAGTTGCGTGCTTGTCTCACACAATATAGTTTACATTTGCAATACCTAAATCATACTAAAGCCAGACAAACTCCCTGGGACTTGGAAAATCATATAACTCTATCTTATATTTTAGGAACAATTTCAGAAAAGTTCATCAACCATTAATTTTGCGAAGGAAAGATTCTCCCTTTTTTATGTCAACTACTTGCAATCTTAATATGGAATTACTGCATGTTTAATTACAACGTATATCTTAAATGTGTCCAAGCTTCAGACTGACTGACTGACAGTGGAAACCAAATTGGAGTTGGGTTCAGTCACTATGCAGAAATGCTTTTCTATTGATCTGGAATTTGCCTGACATTTGCGTTTGCCTGAACAATGCAATCTGTGAGCCGGGAGTTTGCCGAGGTTAGCAAGATTATCATCTTCTCGTTTTAATATTGCTCATTTTGAAAATTCAAGGTTACCAAAATTACAGTGATTTCTGTGTGGTCATGCTGTTCATCAATAACAGAATGCAGAAACCAGCTGAAAACTGATGTCATTAATGCCCCATGGTTTTTATTGCAGTGATGTGATTATTAGGGGGGGAAAAAGATGTGGTTTCCTATGAGAAACCAAATGTTGAGAAAATGAATAAAAAATTTGCGTCTTATATCCAACAGATGAATGAACTATCACCGAGTGTTTTCTTTCTTTAAAGAGAAGACTTTTTATTAGAGCTTTAGCCCATACTTTTGAAATACCGAGAACAATGCAACCTAGGTTTATACTTAAATGCTATTATTTTAGTAAATCAGAAGTCTCTTCCTTTGAATGGCTTGATCGTGACCTTAGTTTGTGTTCTCTTGATCTCTTTTTTTTAAAACATAGCTTGCTGACGATCAGGGATTGGTTTTGATGACCACTGTTGCCATGCCAGTATTTAGTAAGCAAAATGAGACTGTAAGTATTCCCACAGCCATCGGCTGGAAAATGAAAGCTTTAAACTAGCATATACAGTATTTGAATGGCTTGGTGAAATCATGGGTCTTTTTGTTAGATTCTGCTGTTTCCCCATATATTTGCACTAACTGTTGAAATAAAAGCACACATTTTTAATACGAATGAGATTTAAATACTTTTTGAAATATAGTGTCATGAAATCATGAAGCACAAAATTGAGAATGCCAAGCTCTTTATTTGCATGTTTATTGAAGCTTGTAAAAGGGAAAGGGAATATATCAAAGGGATATAAAATCTAAAAATTGTTATTAAAGTTTGAAAAATATTTGTTTCAATTACATGTAAGCATGTTAACTGCTCCTAGATTATTTGCATTATGTCTCAAACATCTGAATTCGTTATACACTATCTGGCTGTGTAAAACTCTTGCCTGTAGTAGCACCCTGTACATATACACAATCAACTATACATACTGTATACATAAACACAAATGCATGCACTTTTATTTTTGTTCCTATAGAATTCTTTATTAGAAAAATGTTTGTACTTGTGGTATAAAGTTGCCTAAGGAAAAATAAGTTCAACAACGTTTTGATATGTTTTTAACATTCTGCTTCATTTCTAACTTTTTAAACTGCTTTTTACTTAATAACTTCCCTTTTGAGGTATCAGTTAGCAGGATCAGGTGGCTGGGGAAGTAAGTTGCATATTTCCATAAAAGGCGAAAGATTTATATGATCTGAAGAGATTCAAAGTAAATTGCATAGTTCCATGCAACATTTTTCCACGATACACTTCCAGACTCAAAGGGTTTAATGGACAGTGACCTTATCAGCTGAAACGTTGCACATTATCTACACTTTTCTTTCCAGGATTAGAAAAAAAAAAGATGGCTTTTAATTTTGGAGATGTGGGTATTAGGTTCATGCAACATCTCTTGCTTTAACTTAATAGTTCACCCAAGCATGTTTCAGTGTGGTTCTTCCAAGGAAGTTCCGAAGGTGCTTTTTCAGGAGTTTGAAGATGTTTCACTTATCATCCAAGAAATCCAAGGAAGAAATCTTCCTTCCTGATGCTGTGTGGGAATTGCCACATGGCCATCAGTACAGTGATGAGTCTTGAGGTTGCCCAGGTTCACATGGGCCTAGTGCTTAGACAGACAGATTAACTACACAGGGATCCTTATCAATAAAGGAAGAATTACTGTATTCCTTGGTGCAGTTTTAATCCATGTGGGATTAAATATTTGGTTGAAACCTCTGATTTTAATTGTTTATTGACCCAATATTAAATATATATTTATTTTAAAATAGAGATCAAAAGGCATTCTCCTGGGAGTTGTGGGCACAGATGTTCCAGTGAAAGAACTTCTGAAGGCAATTCCAAAATACAAGGTAATTTATCCATTTGTAAGCTGCTACTCAAAGTTAAATGTATTTGTAGAATTGTAAATATAAAAATGTGTAGAGCTATGTCCAAAAAAACACTTCTATGAAAAGAATTGCTTTTATCACAAAAATAAATTATTAGAAGCAAACAAGTCTACTTGTATGAGCCACTGTACAATGTCTTGCCCAAGACTGACATGATTACTTCTGGATTGTGATCTTATATACTATCTGAAGACATCTTCTTACTCTATAATGATGCATCAAATTCTATTAAATTTCAGCAGCATCAACTTCACTTTTCCAGCTGACATACTGTTGGATCCACTTCTTTGCCGGTCACTGTAATAGAAGCTACCTTCTTATATGAAAAATAAAGCACAACTGTTGTCTGAGAAAGTTACCATTAGAGATCACATCCCAAAATACTGTCGTGGAATCAGAAAATTCTTTTCATACTTTAGATATGAAGTCACATTGTAGTTTACTGTGTGGAAATGATTATTCATATCCTTTAAAAGAGTTTTGTTTTTAAATGTAAACTCTTTCACATTTGGGCAGTTTTTCTTAATAATTTTTTCAGTTTCTCCAAAGATCAGTTTTATTAAGACTTCTATACTCTGGCAGCTTATCAGAATTCCAGCTGTTTGGTGTAAATGGCAATAAAATAAGAATGCCTTTATGTAGCTGTAGACCTCACTCTGTGGAACTCCTGACATCACTTTTAAAATGTGCCTGATCAGGACAGGTGGGTTAACTTAAAATCATTGAGCTAAACATTGTTTTAAAAAATCTTATCACTTTTATGCTTAATCAGAGAATTTTAGAACAGAGCTGTATTCTCATTGTGTAAAAATCCACAACAAAATAACTTACAAGGGGAAAAAAACTCCTCTCAGCAGGTTTTAGATCATTTCTGCATCCTGGGGGTAAAGCTGGGTTATGCAGAACATCTGTGAAAGCTATTAACAGTGAGTTTCCCACCAAGGGATGTTTTAATGACTGCACATCATTGATCTGAAAGTACATTTATTGCAATCAATGAGTGCATTCAGCTGTGTAAGAGAAGCATTGTCAAATAGAACGGGATTTTTTAGTGAAATAAGTATAGTGCTAAATTTGATTATGTGTAAACTTCTAGGCCTAATATAACACCACATTATTTTAGATTATTTCCCATAGCTCTCTTAGGTCTGAAATTGGAAATTTATTTTTATTCATATCGGATTATTGTCTTATAACATGAAGAAGAAGAACTCAAAAGGAAAAAAAGACCAGTAAAAATTCCCACATAAATCTTACAGTGTTCCAATGGGAATATGGGAAAAATGTGATTGCCCTCCCACCCAGAACAAGCTCCATTGTTCATTTGTGATGTTGCATTCTGGAGATCTATGGAATGCAGTCCAGATATCAAGTCTTCTTTGTCTTAACCCAAATATATATTTTAAAAAACTTACTTTAAATTAATGGTTTAAATTAATTATGCACTGGTAAGTCCCATTGAATTTAATGGCAAAGATCCCAAAATTAAACTTCTGGTCTGTGTTTATTATCCAATGTCTTTTTTTGCAATTCCATTTTTTATTAATCATTTTCTTTCTTAATATTACATTTCCATTTCTTTTTACAAACCAATGCGTGAGCCCCTATTGAGATACCAAAAGTCGAATAAAATTTACAATAATTTAGATTACATATGCGCATATATATATATATATATATATATATATATCATATACATAACCACAATGTTGTAACAAAAATATTTACTTTTACCATTAACTAGTAATATATATAACCATTCTAATTTATCTTCTATTTTCGTTTTCATACTCTCTCCTGTTCTCCATTCTGATTCTCCTTTTCTCCAGCCATTTATACCATGTCTCCCAATTCAGATAATAGTCTGTTTCCCCTTTCCCTTTTAGTAACATAATTAGTTGGTCCAATTCTGCGCAATCCATTATTTTATTTATTAAACTTGTTTCTGTGGGTATAAATTCTTTTTTCCATTCTTGTGCATAAAGTAACCTAGCTGCTATGATTAGATGGAGTATAAGATAGAAGACCTCCTTCTTAATTTTTTCGGGCATTATCCCCAACAAAAATATTTCCAGTTTCCATTCTAAATCATATCCCGTTATTTCTACCAACCATTTTCTTACTCTACCCCAGTAGAGCCTAGCCTGTGTGAAGGTCCACCACATGTGGTAGTAGGTGCCATCTCTGTATTTACATTTCCAACAATTCGGGCTTACCGAGGGAAACATTTTAGCAAGTCTGGCGGGAGGAAGATGCCATTTATGAAACATCTTTATTATCCAATATCAATAAATTGTGTAGCAGCCCAGCTAGGACACAACTAGAATACAACATTGGAGATTCCAGAGCTTCTATTCCAGAAGCCTACCAGGTCTAAATAACCAGGCTCCATCATAACCTTTCTCAGGGTTAGCTGCTTAGTATTTATTATTGCCATTGCCTATCTTCCAAGAAGTGCAAGAGATAAATAAATCCAAATGTTAGAAAATAATAGAGAAAGGAAGAGTTAAAATATACCAAATCTGGTTTACAAAAATACATGCAACTTTTTCAGCTTATGAAATCAAATGAAAATAAATCTTCTGGGAAACAGCCTGAAATTATATAGAATGACCTACCTATATCACAAAAGATTAATTAAAACACAGGTAAAAGAAGTTAAAACTTAATACTTCTTTTGACAAAAAGCATTTCTTTGAGATAGTTAATTTCCCAGCATACTGAAATCACAGTAGACCTGTTTTTAAATTAATCTTCTCTTAATAGAGCACTAACCTTCGGGTGTATCTGTGTACACAAGTTGGCTGCGGTCATCCTACACTCCATCTTCAGGCTGGCTGAGGACGGCTGCTGCTAACAGTTCACCCTCTTTTTTAATTAGGCTACTGTAAATGTTAAGAGTATTTAAAGAAACAATGGAACTAATTTTGTCTTTGATGATGGGAGAGATAAAAAGCTTGAACTTGGACTTCTGCTTCTCTGCAGCTCTGGGAGCCAAATGCTTGGGTTCCTCCTGGCTGCTTGTCAGAAGCTACATTTTCTTTCCTGGAGGGTTTAAGGGAGAAACTAGGAAGCCTGGTTGCCTCTGCTCTTATCACATCTCACAACTGTTCCCCTGGATCTCCCATTCACTCTAGTAGGCTAGTGATTCTTGGTATGGTAGAAATCGCTTGGTAAAGCAAGAAATTCTCAGTCCATTTTTCCCTTCTTCCGTTCTTTCTCAGGCTTTTAAGATCAACGGTGTAGCTCTAATTGGGTTAGTTTTGCCCCTTGTTTTTCTCATTCTCTAAATTTACTGAAGCAAATTATTCATAAAAGAATCCGTTACCCCACAAAATGTCAGTTCATTCTTTAAATATTTCCCACCACTTCTGATCAGCCCACCCATACTGCTTTGTGGGACATAAAGCAAAGATTACCATGTCTCCCCTCTTCCTGAAAAGTTGAGACTTCTTTTAAAGAGTTGCCTCTGGTGAAATGAGCGGAATACAAATTAAATAAAGAATGAATGAATGAATAAATAAATATGCGTGTAGAGTATTTCGTAGATGTTCCCATACCCAGACTGCTGATATTTGGGAAAAATCAGAGGGTTCCATTGGTTGCTTCCTTTGTTGTGCATTCAGTTTTTAAGGGTAGAGACATTTACCTGCCATGTTATCGAGCAAGAATAAAGTCTAGCCTTTGGGAGGTAAATGTTAAGCTGGCATACTTTTATGCCAGTTTAAGAACTGATAGATGGCATTTTAATGCAGCGATTAGAAGTCCTAATCTACTTTAATCCAAGGCCACTCAGTATACTTACTAGTTCAGGCCTTTCTAGCTTTGCAAACCATCCTTTGCTTCCATCTTATTCTTCCATGAGTCATACATTGCCTTTAAAAAAACAAAAAACTTTCATATGCTACCCAATGATACCTTTCTTTATTTTCTCCTTCCTCTCAATTAATTCTTTTTAAATTATTCACTCTTTTTCTGCAATTCTCTAATGCTTTAGGTCAGGGGTGTCAAAACGTACGGTGTCACGTTGTCATCACGTGACGTATTGCCACTTTTTTCCCCTTCGCTAAACTGGGGGTAGGCGTGGCCAGTGCATGATGCATCCGGCCCACAGGCCGTGAGTTTGAAACCCCTGCTTGAAACCACAGGCAGCTCTCTCTTTCTGTGAGGCGGACAAAATGGTTTCTAGGACTTTTCTGAATTTCAGTATCAATGGACACTGATAAAATTCACTCAGAATGTAGAGTGTTGTAAGGTGACATGCAGTGATTATCACCGGTTAGGATCTAGTTAAATATTTCTCCTTTTCTTTGTATAGGATTCCTTTTCAAAGGTAGCTGGCCACACTGGATGTCCCTGCATTGATCCTTGTGAGTGGGATTGATAGAACAGAAAAAGTAATTTATATAATCAAAATATTTCTAGGTCACCATTAGGGAGAAAAATCTCAGAATTTATCATGTTGGTTTTCAGGAAAGGACTAAAACTTAGATGGAAGAAGGAAACAGCTTTAAAAATAGAATATTAAAAAATATCCAGACCACCCTCTTTGGAAAAGGCTGAGAGTTAGAAAAACTCTCGACTAGCCGATGCAACAAAGGAACCAACTGTATGTTTGAAGTGAAAACAATAAAAGGTCCAATTTTCAGGGAAGTTTTCTTAGAAAATCCCAGTGGGAAGCCAGGCAACATAATCTCCTGCTGGGATTGTGTTGCAGCTACTTCACCTGTTGCTTTTCAAAGGACATACTTATGCTATGTGTTCTTGTTTTTGTTCTTCCTTGCAGCTAGGCATTCACGGATATGCATTTGCAATTACGAATAATGGATATATTCTGACTCATCCTGAACTCAGGCCTCTGGTAAGATCATGAAATATTCGATAAAGGGGTTTTCCCTCCTAATTTTACCCCTTCTCGACATACAGCAAATGTAGCATTTAAAGTTTAAAGAAAAGGACAAATCATTGCTTCTACAGGAAACTGTCTCAAAAAATAATTGATTAACGTAAATGCTATAGGGATTTCAGTATGAGATCTAGCATAAATGACAATGGGAGTTGCTTGGTGATTCAGACAAGTGAAAGTCGCAGAGTAAAGGACTCAGACGCCTAAAAATGCAGCAAGGCAAAACCATAAATTGCAGCAATTATGTACACTTACATAGAAATGGAATGCTGTACTTCTAGCTAAAAGCCCCTATTTGTCATGTTTAAGTAGACTCTAATTTATAAATTGTAGAACTGTTATACAAGCCCTCTCACTCCCCCCTTTAAAAAGACAAAATAAGGATCTTTCCAAGGTTTCAAATAAAAATAGCAATACAGGTAGTCCTCAACTTATGGCCACAATTGAGCCCAACATTTCTGTTGCTAAGCAAAATACTTGTTAAGTGAATTTTGTCTCATTTTACAAACTTTCTTGCTATAGTTGTTAAGTTGGTAGCCTGGTTGTTAAACATATCTGGCTTCCTCATTGACTTCGCTTGTCAGGTGGACCCAAAAGGAGATCACATGACCCCAGGACACTGCAATGTCATAAATATGAGTCAGTGGCCATGCGTCCGAATTTTAATCACATGACCGTGGGGATGCTGCAACAGTTACAAGTGTGAAAAACAGTCACAAGTCACTTTTTTCAATGCCGCTGTAACTTTGAACGGTCACTAAATGAACTGTTGCAAGTCAAGGATTAGCAGTATTCACTTCTATTACTATTACTTCTATCTCTCGGTTAACTGATATGAGAACAGTTTTTGTGATGTGTCTGTTCTTTTGATATTTATTTAATAGTAGCATACATTTGATAGACATTTGTTAAAGATTTCAACACCACCAAATGTTACTAAAAGAATGGCATTAAAGGATTCACTAAAATATTAGTTGGATGCTATTTCTTAGGATGGACACATAATGTAACATCAGAATTTAATAATAAATTAACAGAAGCAATAAGAATATTTATTAGAAGGATGCTTGCATATCATAAATTTGGAATCATTTGATTCTGTTATATATGAAGCTATGATTGCAGCCTTATCCCTCTAAGCATTCGGATTTGGCTTAGTTAATATTTACATTTTAGCAGATTCAGACAGGAGATTAAAAGATGTTATTGGGACACCCAAAAAAATCTGCCAAGATTTCCCTTCTTTACCCCTGTGGTTCTATTTTAAAATGTAGCAACACTGAAGAAAAATATTACATGCTTTTGTACCAGCTTATTGTAAAAAAAAAAAAGTTTTGAAAACTTTCTTTAGTACCATTTCTTGGACATGAAGCACTTCAGTTGTTGCATCCATATTATGGAGGTTAAAGGTGAAGATTCCCTGAAACCAACTAAGGGTCTCATGCAATCTCTTCATCAGCACAATTCTTCTCTCTACATGTGTCCAAGGCAGTCTGGGTGAAAAATGGCTGAATTCATGAACCCAGCTGACAGGTAAAGGAGCATATGTTAAAGAGGGAGGAAGCAGCCAATCACACGTGAACTCCATCTTCAGTTAGTCCTTTAAGAGAATAGTACTGGTGGCCGCAAGGGGCCAAATCCTCTAGTTCTGACTTTGAGGCTGAAAGTAGCTACTGGATAGCCATGGAGAACAAACACACTAGAGCAGGGTTGTCAAACTTCCGGTCCAGAGGCCGGATGCATCACACGCTGGCCACACCCAGTTTAGCAAAGGGGAAAAAAGTCCCAATATGTCATGTGACGATGACGTGAGTTTGACACCCCTACACTAGAGCAATCCTCTGGATATACACAATTGTAGTGGCAACAGTCATTACTATGACATAATTCCTGTCAACAAAGCAGGCATGAAAGATACAAAATAGAAAATATTGGAGAGCATTATTCAGACAGATGTCACTACAGAAACAAAATGGTGATTCCTCCAAGTGAAACCAGAGGTAGTGTCCACAAGTAGCTACTTCCAATATGGCGTGACTGGATCATGGATGAGTCAAAAGAAATATCATGAAGATATAGCAGAAAAAAAATTGGTTACCAAATTGGTGCCATGGTTAGAGGCAGGTGAGGAATTAACAGAAAAGCAGAGTTGGAAGGGACCTTGGAGATCTTCTAGTCCAACCCCTGCTCAGGCAGGAAACCCTATGCCATTTCAGAAAAATGGTTGTCCAATTTTTTCTTAAAAACCTTCAATGCACCCACAACATCTGGAGGCAAGTCGTTCCACTGATTAATTGCTCTAATTGTCAGGAAATTTATCCTTGGTTCCAGGTTGCTTCTCTCCTCGATACAAGCTGTTATAGTAGAAGAGAGAATGGTTCTGAAACATTTTAGCTCAGGTCAGGAGACTTTCAGTATATTTCTGAAGTAAGCACTGTATGCAGCTTGGCATACCATTATGAATAATAGTTCAAGAGCCTGTTGCAACATTGTTATGCTCCGTTTATATCAAGTAAGTTCTATTTTTTTTATTTGACAATTTGGCCAGGCTACAGAGTTTCTTGTTAAACAAGCTTTTGACAAGTGTTCTTCTTTTTTTTAAAAAAAAGTCATAAAAGAGTAGGAAATAAAAAATGAAATTTGAAGTAGGAAAGTTACGTTGTTTCTTAGAATAATATCCACTATGGAGATCAATTCTTTGATGCTTTTGAGATGCTCTCAAAACCCACGATCCAGTACTAGGTTGTATGTCCTTAAGTCTATTGAAATATGCAAATATAAATTTGAATTGGATCATTGCCATGATAAATTGGAGTTACAACAGAGACAGGGGTTCCTATTCTGTCATCTTCTCTTTATTTATGGTTTTGCCATTATATAAATTAAATCTCATAAATTCCCTGTTTCAGAGGGATCTATGTAATGTATTCTAACAATAATAAATGATCCAGGACTAGCTGGCCAATGATGTAATTCATTACAGCAGGTTTTTAAAAAATGGGAAAAAGTGGTTATGTTTTCTATCCTCACATCACTGACATTTCTGGCTCGTACACAATCATTCCACTAGAAAGACCACAGATAAATAAAGTTATGAACTTGGAAATAGGAACTTTTAATTCACTATCTTATGTTCTAATGCTATTTCTACTTGCCTAGATAAATTGGCCCATAAGTTGAAGATACACCCCATAAACATCATCTTAGGTGC
>JANHJO010001697.1:55215-66722 GCA_032468235.1 Pseudoxyrhopus heterurus | reverse complement strand
GCACGGCATAGCTCATAGCTTCACTGAGCTACGCAAGCCCCTTCACCACGACAAGGCAGTGATCCTTGAAGGGGTATCTTATAATATGTCCCTTCAAAATCTTTTTTTTCTTTTCTTTCTTGACACCAGAAATACCTATGAGTCTAGGATAAATAAGTTTCTCCTATGATTTATGTTTTGTTATTAGAAATTTAATCCATACCATTATCTGTAACACACAATTTGCTTAATAATATTGTTTAAGATTAGGAAGAGCGTATACACCACTTTTTTTTTGAGTCTTGTAAATCTTATTCTCGTTTCCCCCCCATTCTTGCTATTAATTGTCTTGTGCCAAACTGCAAGGTGTGGTCTGAGATGGATAGTGGTGCCATTTAAAATAAAATGCTCATCATGATTAGTATATTCATTTTTATTGTTGCAGTAAGTCCCAGTTAAGAGTTATAAATTCTTCCATTTTTGAGGTATTGTTTTACTTCTTTCCATAATTTGCTATAATTGTTTTAAAATATATTTTTATTTCATCATATCAAATAACTTTAAGTATTTCATGGGTCTTATGGGATCTCACAGCCAGTTTTTTTTAAATCAAGTCAGTTTCTCCAGAAATTAAATACCTTGTTATTATCATCTTCATTTTCTTTTCATTAACTTTGTATCCAAAACCAAAGCCAAAATGATTAAGTATTTTATTAACTACCTTGTAGACCTTTCTGGATGCATAATTGTTAGTATTACATTATTTTCTGTAATGGTTTGTAAGAAATACTTTGAGAGACATGCTGCCCAAGGAACATCAGATAAGAAAAGGACGAAGTACAGCTCCCTAATGGGCAGAGAAAAAACTCAGAAGGGACTTTCCCTAGCTTCTCAAGCTTTCCCTAGCTTCTCCTTCTGTTAAGGAGAGAGCAGGAGATTTATTTTTTTAGACATGCAAGATTCTATTAATAGAGTTTTACCATAAAGTAGAATTGGCTGATCTAATTGTATTTCCTATCTGATTTCCTTGAAAGGCTGACATGTATATAACATTTCAAATTGTATTTATTTATGTTTTTGCATCTCATCCACCACGATTTCCAAAGCAATTATAGTAGTAAGTGAGAAAGTAGACAACTTTGTCTTGTTGTTTTTACATATTAAGAAGCTTCCAGAGAGTGTTCTACTCAATATGATATTTGTGGTTGTCACTGATACATTCTCTCCATTCAAGTTTTGAACTCTCTCCTTGGGTTCATTTTATCTAAACCCTTTAATAGAAAAGTCTATTCCAAATTGACAGATGCTTTTTCTGTATCTAAAAATATTGCTACCATCTTCTTTTAAAAAAAAGTATTGATGTGTCCTACTGCCTTTATTGTAAATTCTGTTCTTATTTTTTAGCCTTCTCTTTAGAATGCAACATGTTTCATCTTTATGTATGATTTTGGAAATGTATTTCTTCATTCATTCAGCTAATATTGTAGTGAATACCTTATAATCAACATTAATAAAGAAATTGGTCTGCATGACTGAAGTTTCTTCGAATAATTCACTGTTATTAGAGTTACAGTATACATACTGTATACATACTGTATACTGAACATACTGGAGTCACTGAAGCAGTCGGTGCGAGCTTAAATGGACTCCGGGGGATGGTAGAGGACAGAAAGGCCTGGAGGAATGTTGTCCATGGGGTCGCAATGGTCAGACACAACTTCGCAACTAACAACAACAAAATACATATTACTTCCCACTATCTTTGGTATTGTTTTTGTTACTTGGATTTCATTCAACTTCCCCAGGAGTAGTTCCACCAGTTTTTCCTCTACCTTTTTGGGGAATTGTGCTGGACCTGGAATTTTTTCAGTTTTTATATTCTTTATTGCTTCTTTGGCCTCCCAAATTGTAATGGGTTTGCTTAATGTTTGCTTGTGTTCTTGAGTATTTTTTTTTATTCTATGTCTTCAATGTATGTTTTCAAGCCTTCCTTGTCTATTTTATATTTAGAATATGCATGTGGTTGATCCAAAACAAGTAGAACCTGCCCTTATGGGAAAACTTTGAAAATTATCTATCATCTATCTATCTGTCTGTCTGTCTGTCTGTCTATCTATCTATCATCTATCTGTATAGATATACATTTATTTGTTTGTTTATTTTATTGAATTTATTTGCAGTTTATCTCATAATAAAACACTCTGGGCAGCTACACATAATGCATACACACACTCTCACACATTACCTTCCCCCTTCCTCTTTTTGATTTGATATACCAAGAATTTTCCAAGTTTATTTAAGTTCTCAAAATAGTTTTGATTGACCTATTTTATCTTTTAGAGTTCTTCTGTTTCATTGGTGCAACATTGTTAACTTGGTTAAAGAGGGAAATCAGGCTTAGTGTTCTAGGTGTCTAACTTTCACAACACTGGTTATTTTTTGACATTCAAAGCAAATAGCCATAGTTTGTACAAGACACAAACAACTGGCTCTGGATGTTCATGAAAACTGAACCTCATCCTGAAAAGTTGTATGCAAATTTTTTCTCCTTTACTGAGCAATAATTGGTACTATGTATATTACAAGCTAGCATAGTTGCACAGACCTTTAAGAGAATGTATGTAAATTTTAACTAACAATGATACACTTAGTATACCTTTCAGAAAGAACAAAAGTAACAGTATATTTTGTGACAGTGAGATCTTTTAAAGAACAGGAGAGCCAGTTGAGTATATTAATAGATGTTCCAGGTATCTATTTCCCTGTGAGACCATGCTGATCATCTGGTATGAGTGTCATCAAACACTTTCCTTTCACAATGGAAAATAGCATATAATTAGATAAACTGGCTTATGAGAACAACAGGTGTTTTCATTACAGTCTTAGTGACTTACAACTACCTCTGTCTTGTTCTTTGAACCCAGTATAGTCTGCTAAAGTACAGTGCATCTAAAATTACAACTAAAATCCCAGTGGGCACTACATTTATTGATTAATCATTGATAAGAGATTTTGTAAAATGCTTTTTAAAAAAAATAGAATTTTGCAAAGATACCTAACAATTATCTCCCCATCTCCATTCTCTTTGTAATAGAAGTAAATACTGATTCTGAATTTTCTATCACAGTCTTGATTTGATTCTTGATTTTTCATCCCAAGAGGCTGAAATTTTGAGGGGAAAAATCAGTTTTCTTCTTCCTTATGAAGTTTTGTTGAATAGCATGAGGAGATATTTATTTACATGGCTTATTAGAGATTAAATGAATCAACAAATGCACTAATGCATTTTCCAGTACAACTAACTATAAATGCCCATAGTGTCCCCAACATTGTTGTAGTTGTCTTTTGTATACAGAAGCATGCAAGCGATCTCTCATAATGATTTATCCTGTTAGAAACTGGGAATGAACCATTTTCTAATTGGTCCTAGGAAAGGATTGTAGTGATAATAGCACAGCTGCTTTCTTCTGCTCTAAGGTTTATCTAGGTGGCTCCCCTGCCCCCAAATTTGCAATTGGAAGTAAGAACAGTTGTGCTGGCAAATTGGCCAGAATGTTTAGCAGTGGGAAATAATTTGTGATGCTCACAAAATTCACAACTAGTTGCAACTTTCAAAGTCACTGTCTCTATTGAAGCATTAAGTATCTCACAGTGCAGCATAGTAGAGTTTCATTTGTTACTGTAAATTGACATTAGAAGATTGAAATGTTAGTAAATATTTTTGCACAATTATTTATTTAAAATTTACAGGCTGAATGTTCCATTTGGTAATATCCAGTTAACAGTTGTATGAACAAAATCTATATTAAAATCTAATTATCACAGAGCAACAACAATAAAATAAGTTATTAATTCAACTTTTCATATAATATTTTTTTCAACTATGCATAAACTAGAATTGTAAAGGCTAGCAAGATATAGTGATTAAAGTAAATTTAGGATTGAAGAATTCAAAGTATCTGGGAGGGAATAAATAAAAATGCAAATAAATAAACCTATTTAATCCATCACGTATTCCTTAGGATGCTTCTATTCTTGGTATCCCATCAGAGTTGTATTTGTTATACAGTGTATTTACAATAATCTACATTGAATTTTCCTTTTGGGATTCATTTATGGTTATTAGCATGTCTCTCTTCTAGGCTATGATTTGGGGATTAAATTAGGAGTTTGGTAGAAGACCTCAAGCAGAACCTCAAACTTTTTTTATGAAAGGCTTTTGAAGCAGTTGAAAGGAACAGAGAGGATTTCATCTTTCCTTTCAATAAGATTTTTTTAGAGGTCAAGAACAAAGGTTTTAAAGACCATTCACGGGGAGGGAGAGAACATCTAATATTTCTGTCTCTATTGCTACCTGTTAACTGCATTTTTACACAATAAATAGTTGACCTAGCATAGTCCATTTTCTTCCTATTTCAAAAGATATTTTATGAAAATAGATTTATGTGAAAACATTCTGGAATATGGGGGAAAAATCAAGCCAGGGTAAATTTGCTTATTTATTTTGCTAAGCATACAGTATACATTGCTCCAATTGTTAATCAACTTTTACAACCCTACCATATGTAAACAGGATTAAATTATACAAATGAACCAGGTAAATATAAAACATCACATATTGCAATATTTCTATATTGAAAAATGTTCCTGTACCAAGGAAATCAATCCTCATGATACATTAGACTATTTCAATACTCTTCTTGTTTCTAGAGAAAAGAGGAACCACAACTAACCAAAGAATTTCCTTCAGGCAGTTCAGAGCCGTCAGAAACTCAAGCCAATGAATTCTCAAATGGCTCTTTTTCCTCATGGCTCCCCTTCTCCTTGCCAGGATATGAATTTTCCTGGTGATATTTTGCTGTAATTACTGCATAGGCACAGCCATATACTGCAGCAGCCAACATCATGAGGCATATGATCCCACAGACAACACCAGTTATAGCCACAGTGACAACTGAATGACGCAAGTTAACCGGCCGTGGCTTTGATTTACGTTCACAGTTTATGTGGGTGCTGTTTCCTCCATATTCACTGGGATGGGTGTGCTTTGCAGAACCTTTATGCCTAGAATTGTGATGCCAATAGACTTGGTGACCCTGAGAAGCTGTAGGAAAACAGGTCCCATACAACTCATAGGGAATTTTCAGCAGGTCTTTTCCCTTCCGATTTTCAGGGATTGAACAGATGATTTCATCGCTAATTCCTCCTGATGAGGGAAAAAAAGAGATGTATCTTAACTTTTGGTATTTCAGAAAATTTTGAAGCTACTGAATGGCTAAGCTAAGGTAGAAACTGATTTTTCTCCCTGCATTAGATATTATAAGTATGTGTTGTGAAAAGGAGAAACAATTTTATAAACAATTAATTAGTCAACTATTCAATGTATGCTTATTTTATCAACTACTTTGAAAAAGAGCTAACCATAGAAAAAATTATACAATGAAGCATGAAATTGTTTTAAATGGTAATACATTATGATTATGATCAGTCCTACCATTATAATTTGTAATAAAAAACTTAAAGCAACTCATCAAAGTCCAACTCATCACATATATTGGATTCACACTATCACAAATTTACACTAATCCATGGTCAGCAATGTGACTCCCCTAAGAACATCAATGCCATAAATGGTAACAGCAGTCCCCCTAAATTATTTTTATAAACAATATTCAAAATCTTGTAAGATTTCATATGAAAGATTACATAATTCCATGAGCAAAATCATAAAATACCTTTGATATAGCTGGCCTGTATCCCTGGGTTTCCACAGGGGACATCAAAAAGTCAAGATGGTAGACACAAGATGTGATCAAAATTCTGCCCTATGCATCCAAACATGCACACACATGGAAACGTGCATAACACAAGTAAACAAACAATGGGGCTTTAATAGCACACATCACAGCTGCTATCTTCTCTTTTTTGATCCCTTCACTGTGTCAATTCTACCAGCAGCTAATGTAGAATGTCTACTGAGTAGAAATGGTGTCTGTCAAGCAGACTGTAATTCTCAGGGAGCTTTTCCTTGAAATCTTATTACCTGTGCCTCTTTCATTTTCAACTTACTGTATTATCACATTTGTAGGCCTCCTGTCTCCTTGAGAAATTCTGGCCACAACTATCAAGTTACAGGTGGTCAATTCTTTCCTAAGTGCTGAACTCTAACTCAATATATTCATTTGGTTTTCATGTTTTCTATTCTCTGAAACTGATACCTTGAGATCTATGTCTAAAGTACTTAATATGCATTCACATTTGCAGAAAGCTTTCATGTTAAACTGGATGCAGAAAATTCCCAATGAATGGATGATTAAATGCATCTTAATTGTTATGTTTCCTAAATTTATCTCAGGGAAATAAACACTTTTAATCGTGTTAACAAAATTTAATGTACTTTGCTTTCTTTAACTTTGTATCAACAGAATCAGTGAATACATGAAAAGAAATCAAAATTTTGTTTCAATGCAATTTGGACAGAGCCTGTACAATGTAAGGCTAGGAAACATAAAGGGTCAGCACCACTTCATTTACATTGATATAGTGGTTAAAATGTTGGCCTAGAAACCAGAGACTGAGTTCTAGTCCCACTTTAGGCATGAAAGCTGGCCAGGTGATTTGGGGCCAGTCACTCTCTCTCTCACTCAGTGACTGAGCTCACTGAGTAGAGCAGTCACATAGTGTTAGTTTAATGACCACTTCACTCATCAACTGATAGTCCAGTTCAAATTGTAGTTTTAAATCAAGAACTGCCTATACTCCATACAACCACATGAGAGCTTCAGAAATTAGCAACCTGGCCCCCATGTCTGGGAATGACATAAGTGTTCACAGCCTTCTCAAAGCCTGATAAGGTCAGAGCTGTTTAGGTTTCTGCTGGAAGCTGCTCCATGACAGAGAAGGCCCACTACTTACAAAGGTGACAGAATTATGTCTACTCTGCCTGATCTTGTGGGTCAGGCAGGAATTGTCAGGGAGAGGTGGTCCTACAAGTAGCCTAGCAGCATGACATGCAGAGCTTTAAATGTAACAACCAGCATCTTGAACTGGGAAGCCCACTGGGAACCAGTGTAATCTTTCATGAGCATGACATCATGTGGCCATACTGCTCATTGTGGAACAGATGAAGCTTCCAAATGCATTTCAAAGGCAGCCCCTTGTACAACACATTGCAATAGTCTAATCAGGAGGTGAATAAGGCATACATTACTATGAGCAGTGTCTTGTGATCTAGAAATGGGCACGATTGGCACACAAGATGTATTTATGCAAAAGCCCTCTTGGTATTTTGGGAAGCAGCTTTAGACATTTTAAGAAGAGCCTTTTTTAAAAAAAAATAACCTCCTTTAAGACTTAAAATATGGATTTTAACTCTCCCAACATTTGTAACAATCACCAATTCAGAGAAGTATCCTCATTTTTACTCTTAAGATTGCTACATGCCCAGGCCGGCTATATATCCTCCTCCCCTGGGGTTGTCCTCTTTACAACTGTAGAATAAAATAGAATACTTTATTGGCGAAATGTGATTGAACACACAAGGAATTTATCTCTGATGCATAAGCTTTCAGTGTACATACAAACAACAAAGTAATATAATCATAATAATGATACCAATAAGAGAAAGTGGTAGAAAAGGATGAGAAGGATAATTTTACAATTGTAATCTGCAGATTCCATAAGGTTTACACCCAGGGCAGAATGTGCAGATGCTATGTAAATCAGGAAGTCAAAAGTGCACACAAACAACTTTGCATGTTTAGATCTTTCCTTGAAATATCATTAAGTGAAGCTAATGTTGCTGGGCATATAGTATATGTGTTATGAGACGAAAGACTCACCGTTGTACAGAAAGGTTTCCAGCCATAATTTAAGCCCAAAGACTTCGCAATTACATTGCCAGAAATTACCCTTGAAAAGAATCATTTTCAGATTTGGAAGTGATTCTAACAGAAGTCTGTCAACTTCCTGAAGATGATTATATTTCAGAGACAATAAAGTAATATTCTCTGTTTTGTTTCCTAAAGTTCTAGGAAGCCTTGATATATTGTTTGATGATAAATCCAGTGCTCGTAGGTGGGGTAGAGAGCTAAACGTCTTATTATCTACATATTCAATGAAATTGTTAGTTAGATTTAGAATCTGCAGATGTTCTAATTCTCTGAACGTTTCAGGTAGTAAACCTGAAATAGAATTGTTCGATAAGTCCAGAATTTTGAGTGTCTGGATGCCCCTAAAAGTCCTTTGACTGAGTTTCTGAATGCCATTGTTTGACAAAAGTAATATTTGAGTTTCAGCAGGTAAATAGGAAGGAACTTTGGCAAGTCCTTGATTTCTGCAGTCCACTGTCTTTGAATTTGGATGGCATAGACATTTGATGGGACAGCTGGTCACCACATCTACCAGTATGATAATGCTTGAAACAAAAAGCAATGAACCTAAAAATAAGAAAATAACTGTTAATGGCACATTTAGCTTATTGTCGCAACACTTAATTGGAGTTTTCTAGGAATCTGGGGTTGTATTATATCTAAGTAGAAAGCTGAATAATCACAATATTGTTTAGTTCTCCATGCCCTATTCCTGGGATATGAAATTTCTTTTAGATAAGATTAAGAATTTAAACATAATTACTTTTCATTCTTTATCAGAAGTGTAATTAACTTTTAGGATGTTTACGTCTGGGTAAAAATACATGTGAAGGAGCTCACAAGATTATAAGCAATCGTATTGATAACATATACAAAACTAGAAAATATTCAGTGGTGAATACAGAACTATACTTTTTCTCATAATAAAACTTCAAAATGATTGAGGAATTTTAAATTCTACTTTGCATAGCATTGTGTAGACCCTGAAAGTCACCTTGAAATGCTCAATAGGATTATGAAAAGCATTCAAACGAATTTAGCTTAATCATAGGAGTGCTTTCATTTTCTACACAACACCTTATTCCCTTTAGTCTTATGATCTGTAGGATTATTTTGTCATCTCCATCTCTGTGTGTGTGCCTTCAAACTGATGTTTGATTTCTGGTGATGCCTGTACTAGTCTCTGCAATTTTCTTGGAAAGGTTTTTCAAAAGTGGTGTATCCTTGTCTTCTTCCTAGGGATGAGTATGGCTCAAGGTCACCCACTGGCTTTGGGTCTAAGGTGGGTCTGGAACTCACGGTCTCCTGGTGTCTTTTAACCACTACACCAAACTGGCTCAGTTCATCCCCATCTAGGGAACACAAAATAGCTTTGGTATTTTCCTGTTTTCAGAATTTCCATGTTTATTTCAATGAATGTATTCAAAGTATTAAGTTATATTGAAACACTGCTTGAGGGAGAGGAAATAAGTAAGTGTGATCTTTTCAATTTTTTTAATTACAACTCCAATTTCTGAATTCTTATTATTCTAACTGGGACTTATGAGAGGATCTAGTTGTATCTAGAGGAAATCAGGCTATTTGTGCTAAGGATACATATATTTGAATGAATTGACCCCTGTGGATTAAATATTCCATGTTTAAAAACAGTTTCAATTATTGTATTTTTTTCTTTTTTAAGAAAAGATAAAGAAATGAGGTATCTTACTTGACCTAATTAAGGGATCCTGCTTTTTCATAACTAGGGCTTCTCTTATAACATTGCTTATATAGATGTGTACAGTACAACAGTAGTGAACCAGGCAGTTGTGGCTAAAACTGGTCTAACCATATTTTCTCTATGACCAACTTATCACAGGTTCCTGTCTCTTTTTATGCTTATAATAATTCAGGGCTTCAATTGTCAATAAGGTAAATTCTGCTGAATTTAGGGGAAACATTTCACTTAATAAACATGCAAAAGACTGGTTTTGAAATCAAATATTTAATATGTCTAAGATGGGCAAGCCACTGAGTCTATATTAATACTATCAGGACCTAACTACTTGGAAAACTATATATGTCAGCTAAATATGTCAACCTTCAAATGAAGCTTTTCACTTTCTGAAATGAACTTGTGCTCCTTCATTAAATATCATTCAAAAAGTTTGAATCGCTCATCCACATTCAGAAATGTTTGAATGGTTCACCCAAAGATTTTCTTAGTATTTCTGAACTCTGAAGCTGTATGAGAAAAGGGATTCACTCTGTATCAGTAAGCCAAGGCTACAACTATTTGCTAAGGTACAAATGAAGCAAGCTGCTTCAAGATATATCATGGATTGCTAAGAAGTTAATACAATGTTTCTTTGCTGGACAGAATCTTTTCACAATAGTACCAAATAAAAGCATGTCTTACCATTCATGGTTCTTCGCTTGTCAAGTTTGCGGAAGGTTCAGTTCAATTTTTATGAGAAGCAGTAATTCTGTCTGAGCTGCCGTTGCCATTTAGACTGGTTTTGTGTATCCATTGAGCTGCCGTTGCCATTTAGACTGGTTTTGTGTATCCATTGATGCCTTAATTCATAAATTACTATTCTTACTACCACAGGACCAGTTAAGTAAATCCATATAAAATGCTGTCTCTATTTTCCATTTGATTATGCTCCTTTCTCCATTTCAAGTGTGCTTTGCTGTGCACAGAGATTTTCTCTGCCTCTTATTCAATCAACAGGATTTACAGAGTGTCTGTCAATTTGTGCTGGACAGCTGCAGTAGAGAAATCATGACCTAATAGCCTAGCCTTTTCAATTATTTAATCTATCTCAAATCCAAGATACAGAGACAAAATGGATTTTTAAAATCCGGAGCAGTTTATGATTTTTGTTGAGTAGTTAGACCCACATTGTCAGTCCTTGCAAAATAAGATGATTCTAAATTTGTGTTCCTGTCATCTTTGGTTGTGATTGGAGGCAATGGGGTGTGTAATCTCAGTATGAAGAGGCCTTCATCTTGATTACATGGTTTTGACCATGCACTTGTTGCTGTTCTGGAGCTTATACTTTTGATTTCTCTAGGGATTAGCTGTGCTGACAGGATTTCATTGCATAGGAAAAAAAACATTGTGTGTATGTGCGTGTGCATGCATAGCTTTTTTTTATTTGTTTTTTTAAAAAAGAACTTCAAGCATTCCAAATATGAGGCTTCTTTTTGCCAAACAGGAAGGAACTTCAACTAATATATGGGGTTTCTTGAGCTGCAGGTGTGGATCAATTTATTGGTGCCCCTGAAAATAAATCTATTTTATAATCACTTTCACACAAAAACTATGGGTCACCAATTTGGAGATAGAAAGAAGCGATCTCTTTCATTCTACGACCTCCTAATTAAATTCTTTTAAATCTGGTAATCTATGAAAATAGAAAATCCTGACAAATGAGCCAGATAGAAACATGTTCCAGAGTCTTCTCCTATGGATGAGAGATTGGGATTGGGGTTTCTTAGTACACTTTCATGCCGGATCAAAAAAAAATGCCATGGGTTCATTGGACTCAACAGTTCTTTCTTTTAAATTTAAATCTTTATTTTTTAAAAACAAAATATTATATATATATATATATATATATATATATATGTTTTCGTAGATTTTCACGGGTGCAGGTATATACATCTTGGTGT
>JANHJO010001697.1:38597-55115 GCA_032468235.1 Pseudoxyrhopus heterurus | reverse complement strand
ATGATTCTTTGTTGGATTTGTTCACTGATGGGAGAGGTTTTTATTTTGGATTTGGTGGTTTTTTCCAGGTAGGTGGTAGGGTCTGTGTGTAGGGGTTTGTAAGCAGGGTCTTGGAGTAGGTTGGACTACCAAGCCAAAATATATATATATATCTCAAGAGGCATGGGCTGAAACATAATCCAGTAAATACCAGATTGCCAGCCAGAGGTTCTCCACACCTCAACCTCTTAACTTTGCCAAGTCATCCATCCCCAATTGCCCAAGTCTATTTCATACATATTAAAACAGAAATTAAAAATTGTGTGTGGTTTTTTCAGAAGGAGAGCCAGAGGTGTGGGGGGGGGATAGAACCAAGAGAATCCAAGAAAGGGAACCAGTTATTAAGGTGTAGCAGTTAAAATACCAATACCAATAGCATTTAAACTTACATACCTCAGTGCTTTATAGCATTCTCTAGGGATTTACAATATCAGCATATTGCCCCCAACATTCTGCCTCCTCATTTTACCAATCTCAGAAGGATGGAAGGCTGAAGCAACCTTGAGCCCCATCAGGATTGAACTCCAGGCCGTGGGCAAAGTTTGCCTGAAGTACTGCATTCTAACCACTGTGCCACCGGGGCTCTCTGATGATAGTCTAGAAACCAAGAGACGATGGGTTTTTGATTACAGCCTGTAGGAATTGCTGCATGTGCAAGAATGAGGAACCCGTGTGGCATTCACACATGGCTGAATTGCAACTCCTAGAAACCTCCAATGTGGCCAAGGGTGAGAATGCTTGGAACCAAAGTCAAGCATATTTGTAATTCTGCACCAGAAAAAAAAAACACCACAGGTTCTTCCCAGGAATGATTTCTAGGTTTTCATATCACTATGTAGCTTTGCTTTAATATATTCAATCTTAGTTGTTCATCTCAAGATTATTTCCTATTATTGTACTTAGTGCTTTTAGAATCAGGTGCTGAGATTACTTAAAAGTCTGGAGAAAAATAATTTGGCTGACTGAAGGCCCAGCCTATTAAAAAGATTGAGTTCACACCGTGGTACCATCTTGCAATGCTGTTGCTGCAGAGCTTTCCAGAGGACTCCCACCATCTGCAGATTAAGTTTGTTAAAAAAGACACGAGGTGATATACTATAGCATGCTACCCTGCTGCTGAACAAGCAGAGTCAACAGGATGTGTGTGATTAGAATGATGACCACCAATTAAAACTTGGCTAGAGGAAATTGGGGGGGGAGGCTTGTTCTATTAAAAAAAAAGTCAACTTTTTCACTCAGCTTTGCAGGAAAGAAAGCAGAGGGGAAAAAAACACTTGTGCTCACATGAGATACAGCAAATGCAAAATCAATAGTGGGACAGAAAAGATAATGAAATCTGGAGGGACAAACTACTTCTGTACCTTACGAATGAAGGTAATTCTTTTCCCTGAAGCACATTAATATTTATGTAGCTGAAGAGTAAATTGCCAGCTTTGTTACAAGCTCTGCTGTATGAGTTAGGTTGGATCAAGAAGAAGAAACCCCAAACGTTAATGTGTTTATTTGGAGGCTGCTTACAAAGCACACTGGTAGAAGGACGCTCTGCGTGCAACTATAATAATTAGCAACTATGAACTGGCCCTCCAAATAGAGCTCTGTTCACTGGGACAGTTCTGCTGGAAGAGAGATAAGGAAATTTTCACTCGTTTTTCATTTTTTTCTACAATAACCTGTATCTTTTGAGGCAATGATCTCCAGCCTTAGGGATCCTAAGAATAACATGTGAGATGATGGCTTTCCCCCCCCCCCCTAACAAATAAAGACAACCGTGAAGATGATACACATGTAAAGGGCATTTCCATTTTTCTTGCCCCATTTGGGGACATGTATAATGTGTTGCTGTTGGTTTTTTTATTGTTGAAAATGACAGGGTATGTGTTGGAATTGTTGAAAAGGTGATGGGTGTTCAGATTGATCGCTGAATGATATTGAAAGACTTTGAGCCACTTCTGTTCTAGCAAGCAATTTCGGTCCCGATTTTATAGGTTCTTTGCAGATAAATACTATATCATCTGCAAAGGCTTGGAGTTTGTACTGTTCCCTCCTAAACTCTAGCCCTTTTATTTCCTCATCTTGTCTAATTTTCCTCAGCAAAGTTTCTAGAATTAAAATAAACAATAAGGAGATAAGGGACAACCTTGTCTAGTGCCTTTCTTAACCTTAATTTTCTCAGTTTCTTCCTCATTTATTAATACTTTTATATTAATTTAGTGCCAATAATTTAGTTAATTTAGTGCCAATAATTTAGTTAATTTAGTGCCAAATTCCATATATTGTAATTGTTGTGTCATAAAATCCCAATTCACATTGTCAAAGGCTTTTTGGGCATCGAGGAATAGTAACGCCAATTGCTTTTCTGGATGTTTCTTGTAATACTCCAGAGTATTGATTATTACTCGCAAATTGTTTCTTAGATGTCGTTTAGGAAGGAAACCATTTTGGTCTACATGGATGAACTCATTTAGATATTTTTTTAATCTTTCCGCCATTATTGACACAAAAATCTTGTAGTCAACATTTAGCAACGATATGGGCCTGTAATTAACAATCTGTTGTAGATGTCTGCCTTCCTTTGGGATAAGAGTAATATAAGCCTCTGTAATATAAGCCTCTGTCCATGAATCTGGTATTTTGGCCTCATTTAGTACTTCATTAAATACGTCCAACAATTGCTGTGCGAAACTTTCTTGTATGGCCTTATAAAGTTCCGCTGGCAAACCATCCGTTCCTGCTGTTTTATTGTTATTTTGTTTCTTAATTGCGTCTTCCATTTCAAATAATGTTATCTCCTTATCCAACATTTCCTTTACAGGTTCCGGTATTTTTGGTAAATCTGTTTCTTCTAAATATTGACTAACTGCAGTTACTTCTACTTCTTCTTTTTTATACAATTTGTCAAAAAAATCCTGCACAATTTTCTTTCCTTCTTTATGACAAATCAAATCACCCCTGCCATCTCTTAATTGGTGAATTTGTTTTTTCTCTTTTTCTTCCTTTAACCTATAAGCCAGCCATCTTCCAGTTTTATTCGCGTGCTCAAAATAATTTTGTTTGGCTAGTTTAATTTTCCTTGCCAATTCTTCCTGTTCCATAAATTGTAGTTGATGTTTTTTCAAGTCTCTCTCTTTTTTACTTTCTTTTCTTCCTGGATTCTCTTGCAGCTCCATCTCAGCTTTCCTAATCTCTTCCACTAATTTATTCCTCTTAATTCCTCTTTCTTTGTTCTTCCTCGCTGTATATTTAATACATAGGCCTCTTAAAAAGGCTTTTGCAGTATCCCAAATAATTTGTAGAGGGATTTCTTCTTTTCTATTTTCTTTAAAGAACATTTCCATTTCTTTTGTTATCAGCTGTAGTGTATTAGGATCTTTCAAAATATTTGTATTCATTGTCCATCTATATTTTCTCCTATTTCCTCTCCATACTATCTTTATTGGGTTGTGGTCTGCCCATATATTTGTAATTATTTCCACTGAATGTACTTCCATTTTTATCTCGGGGATCATCCACACCATATCTAATCTGGACCACGAATCATGTTTTGCAGAATAATAAGTATACTGTTCCTGTGTAGGGTTATATTCTCTCCACACATCTAATAGTCCAATTTCATGTACCATTTCTTCAAAAACTTTTGGCAGTATTCTTCTATTATTTTTACTTGCATCTTTTCCCTGAGTTTTACTCGATTTATAATCCTTTTCTTTTTCCCTAATCGCACTGAAGTCACCCAGGAGAAGGATATGCTCATATTCGAATTCTACTATCTTTTCATATAATTTTTTGTAAAATTCTTTTTGATTGTTATTTGGGGCATATATAGCTACCAGAAGCGTCTTTTTCTGACAAATCTCAACTTCGACCCTTCTCCATCCGCATATTTAAGATTTGAGTGTATTTGCTCTCTAACATATAATGCTATCCCTCTTTTTTTTGTGCTGCCGCTGTTAAGTATAAATTATCCAATTTCTGATTCCTCAATAATTCTTTATCATTACTTTTAATATGTGTTTCTTGAATACATATAATATCTAGGTTTTCCTTTTTTAATTTAGAACTAATTTGTCTCTTTTTCCCTGGTGAATTCAAGACATTGATATTTACTGATAGCAGTCTTATTTCTTCATTCCTCATTTCACTTGCAAAGTGTCTTTGCCTTTCTTGGTCTGGGTTCTCTTTGTCCTTTCGTTTTTCTTTCTCCTTCTTGTTTTCTCTCTTTCTTCCTGAACTCTTCATCTTTCCTCCCCCAATATCTCCTCCTGGCTTTTAGTTTCTGTCTCTTCTTCACTCTTCAGTTCATCACTCATAGTAAATTGATTCTTGAAAAATTCATGTGCATCTTGTAAATTATCGATCCTCAACTTTTTTTTCTTGCCAGGATATTATTATGCCTTCCGGAAGCAGCCATCTGAAAAGAATCTTCTGTTTGTTCAACTGAGATGTCAGGAATTGATATCTTTTCCTTAAATCTCTCACACTTCTAGGGATTTGCTTGAGTATAATAATTGTCTTCCCCTTATAACTCATTGGCTCTTCTCTCATCCTTCTGTAGATTTCTTCCCTCAAGTTCTTCTTACTGAATCTGACATAGACTTCTCTTGATAAGTTATAATGCCTAGCATAGTTCGTATTTATCTGAAAGACGTCATCGATACCTCTTTTTATTTCGTGTTTTTCTCTATTTAGGTAATCTAGTAGTTCCGACATAACTTCTATTAGTTGTTCTTCTTTTTCCTCTGGTATATTTTGGAAACATAGATAAAAAGCAGCCTTCTCCATTTCTAGAAATATTATTTGTTCTTCCAATCCTCTATTAATCAGCATTTGCCTATGTTCTATTCTATCTACTTTGCCTTCCAGTTGCTCTGTTTTGACCTCGTTCTTCTGTATTTGCTTTTCATTTTTCTTTATTGATGATTGCATATCCCCAATCTTCTCATCTAATTTCCAGAAGTATCCTCTCATCTCTCCCATCTCCCCTTTTAATTCCTCGTAATGTCGTACCGTTGTATCCTGATTTTTCGCCAACATCTCTTGGATTGTTTGTAAAGCAGTTTGTATAGACATCTTTTCTGCTCCAATTAGGTTTTCCATTGATTTTCTCCCTATGAGAGGTGTTGTGATCAGCGAGGATGATGGTGGATTTTTCTTTCCGGTTTTTGAGCCTGTAATAGCTGTTGTTGAGCTAAACATCTCCGATACACAAAGTAAATTTTTCCAAGATAGCATACACAATCTTAATCTTAAGGATACTTGATACTATAAATACTATAAATTCTTCTATCTCTAAAGTATACTCAATCACTTAATCAATCAATTACTTAATCACTTCTAAATACTTAATCACTTCTAAATATCCAATTTCCCCTTTCTAAAGTCCCACCTTATAAGTAAATGAATTCAATACGTAAGACAATAAGGAAAAATTATACTTTTTAACAATGCTATCTATCAATTTATCTAGCAATACATCATCCGCGATTTTAATATTTTCAATATTAAATAATCAATATTAAATAATTAATAATAGGTCCATTCATCAATTAAAGTAAATACTATATATATAAGTAGTTAATCCGCAATTTCTTTTACTTCTTTCTCTTTTCAGTCTTTTACAGTCTTGCATCAGCCAGTTCTCTTTTCGCCTGCAAATGTTTGTATTTAATTATGGCTTTCTGTCTCCAATAGGGGGGGTGGGGGTGAGGGAGGTTTCTTCTTTTCCCTTGCCATTTTAATGTCCATCGTCTCTTCTCCTCCCCACTCAAATTTTTTTAATTCCAAATCATTCAAATAGGCTCAGTCTATCCACAGCATCCAAAACCACAGTTATCTGGAATCCCAAATCCACAGCCCGCAAAACAATCCCCAACACCAAGAGCCCCACTTTCAACACACTCCGCTTACAGATAGTTTTCTTCTCCAGCTCTGCTCTCACCACTGTTTAATCACCACCAGAGCTTACACGATTCAGCACTTCTCACCCGTTCTCTTTGGCAATCTCCGAATCACACGCCACTCCGCTCTCTTTATTTTCATCTTTATTTTCATTGGCAATCTTTCCTCTTTTGATTTTAAGTCGCCACTATCCACGTGGGGTCTGTCACTCCCACTCTTCCACGAGGCCCTCACTGGCTCACTTTCTCAGGAAAGATTCTTTTTCTGGATTCTCCTCTCCGTTCGCCGCTTGCCTGCTCGCCCACTCCCTTCTTCTCCACTTCACATATGGTGAACTGTCACGGCTTCAGAACGGCTATTACGGACATCCTCTTCCCTCGTCTGCACCACGGGGGTTCACCCCTGTCTCAGCGAGGTAATTGCCTTTTCCCTCGTGATCCTTGAGGTCTCCCCTCTTCTCTACCGGCCTCTCTGGGACTGGCAGTTGCCAATTTATGCCACCCAACGGGGAAAACTTTCTGCCCAGGACGGAGCTGACTTTTTCCCCTGGCACCATACACTGTAATGTCACCGGAACTCTGGACTCAGCAGTTCTTAGTGTCATCTACCAAGCATTTACAGTATTCCACTTAACTGATGAGAGAAATCCATTAAGCAGGCTCATGTATCACAATAGCAGATACCTGGGAACAGATCTGATAGCTTCCTGCTAAATGTCTCTTCTTCGCCTAGTTTCATTGAATACTTCTAGTGAAAGGTCGTACTAAAGATCAAGGAGCAATGACATTTTTGTGACTGGGAGCTATATGTTTATTATTATTGATTTCTCCACTGAAGACTTCAATAACACATATCTGATTTTCAGGACTAGTTGTTGTCTCATTTTCCAATTTTGTAGAAAGGAGTGGTTGGTTGTATTTTATAACAACATCTCTTTTATTACATTTCCAAACAAAGCAATCTGAGGAATTTATGTTCCTTGTGTAATCTTGGAAGTGATTGTTGGTTCCTTTTGCCAGCTTTGGCAGAAGATCTATGTATCAACAATTTATTGTCTGAGAATAAGAAAAATACTTCTGGACCTAAGGAAAAGTATAAATTGAATTAGGGATGTGTAGTCCCTAAAAAACTAATCCATTTATGTGTAATATGTTCTTACAGATTATTCCATCTCATTCCAATTTTGAGCAAAATACAGAAAAGCACCATTTACCTGTTTTTCAATACATATTGTCAGATTTTTAAAAAATGAGAATTTTTCCTATTCAACTACCCACTATATGTTTTTCTACACAGCCTTTAGTAATACAGTCAATACTTTATAAATACAATTTCTTTTATTTGATGCAAGTTAGCCTTTTTTACACAGTTCTTTTTAAATTTATACTGATATTTATTTCTACTTACAGTGTTTGAAAACTTGAACATTAATAGCTGAGAATGATTATTGGCCATAGATATCACTAATGTAGTTGCCATGGCAGAACCTGGAATGTGCTTTTTCAAGAGTAAAATAAATCAGGAAACTATTTAAATGTGTTTTAATTGCTATAAGATTACGGGTTATGGGTTATGTTCCCTTTAAAATTGAAATACAGAACTTATCAAAAAGGAGAAATTAATATATAATAATTATTATAGCGAACTATACTGAACTAAAGCCAAGTAAGAAAGAGAGATTGGTATAATGAGAAGTACCCCAAGCCTTTACATGTTATTACATCTATACTATATAGAAACATTGAGGGCCAGTTTGGTGAGGTGGTTAAGGTACCAGGTTAAAAACTGGGAAATCATGAGTTCTAGTCCTGACCTAGACATAAAGCCAGCTGGGTGATTGTGGCCAGTCATTCTCTGTCAGCTGTACTCTCTCCACTGTAGGAAGGAGGCAGCGGCAAATCGCTTCTGAAAATATTGCCAACAAAACTTGCCAGGATTCAGCGGGGGGACACACACAGAAACACACACAGAGACAGAAACATTCCTTCAGCTTCTCATTTTTTACAATATAAAAACATTCCAAAAATTGATACAAAAAAAATCAATCTTTATTTTTTAAAAAATTAGATTTCTTTTGTTCCCTATAAATATTTGTAATACTGTATGTTTGTTTTCTTTAAAAATGCATTTTTCTACATTTCATTATGATGCACGCATGTTCATTATATATCTTCATACGTATATGTTTTCTAGTGGCCCAGCCATTTTCAGAAAACAAAATAAGTAGGAAAACATAACAGCTAGCCATAATACCATGTGTTATATTTGGCTAGTTGCTAATGTTTGTTTACAAATGGTGAATTCAATTTCTTCAGAAAAAGATTTTTCACATGGTTGTCTACTGCAGTTCTTCCTTTTCCAAAAGCTACTGGGACCTGCATGCATCCCAAGGACATAAGTTTTTTGTTGTGTTGTAGCTAATTTTGGTTGATGAAAACTAATTTGAACAAAGATGTGACATTGCACTGAGTGGCTACCTTTTCTCTTCCCCTGTTTGTGCTGCTATTTCAGCATTGCTTAGTTTCAGCTCGTAATGATCTTGATGACTGATATAGTGCAAAGACAGAAGGCTGGCTAAAACTCTTATACAAAGGCATCCTGTGAATTTAGATTGGTTATGTGGTTCTTCAGGACTGCTGGAAAACCCCAAACGGGTATACACTTCAAGGTCATGAACAGAATTGCTGACGTTGGCGTTCTCTGATTTCTAGTCCTGTTGGTTGGAGCGTTCTCAAATAAGTACACATAATAAGTGGTTATCAGCTCCTAAAACTCAAGCATGAAAGTTTCAGCAGAATTTTCTGTGAATGCTTTGGCAGTGATAACAATAATGAGGTCTCTTGACCATTTAAGGTGATGTTTTATGACAAATAGTGGAAATAAATCAACAAATATTGAAGGGAATAAAGCAGTTATTAATAATTTATCAATAACAGATAGTAGAACAATCAAAATACAGAGAATATTAATATAAAGAGAGGGATTTCAGATCCAAAATGAGAAGTCAGAAGACTTACTAATCATGTTTTGGAATAATTGCTCACTTCTGTTCAGGACACAGCTGTCATTTTATACAGAGTTTAGAAGATGATGAAAGAAGATACAAGGAAAGCCACTCAATAGGAAGGAAGAATTTGAATTTTCCACATACTTTGACACATGAAGAAGAGATAATACTTATTGACATGCACCCGACTGACTACAGAACATGCCTTTGCAAATCACTGCTCTATCAAATTTTTGGCAGCATTGTGGTTAATGAGACTTGAAGTGCAGGCCTAAGTCTAATTTGGACGAAAGTACAGGCTCAAATACTTCTATATTTTTGAAAAGCCATGAAGGAGATCTGAGACTTTGCTACATAGTATGAATTCTTACAAGTAAAATTCTTCACATTCGTGACTTAGGCAGTGCCTTTGTTTCACGATGACTGACACCAAGCTGTACCCATGATTCCTGACCTTGCGGAATGGTAATATAGAAATTATTGCTTCCTGCTGTGGCATTTATGGTTTTTCTCAGCTCATAATTCTCCATGGACTTCAGTAAATATTTCCTTTGGCTCACATATTGGATTAGTTGACACATTATTTTTATAACCATTGTCTTTAAAGGGAGGGTTGCTAGCCAGGTGCTGTTCTCAAGATGGTGCAATTCTTATGCGCGTCAGAGGATAAAATCTGTAAAGCGTGCCTCCTGACTGCCTCTTATAGTTAGGTAATCCTCAACAGCTACAATTGTGTTATTTTTAGCATTAACAAATTGAGAAGATGTTCACAGGGAAAGGTCACTGAAAAGTTAAGCACTGTGTGAGGTTCATTTCCAACAACAACATGGGCCTTGTTTAATATGCTTCATGATGTGGTAGAAGAAATTTTTATCCTTTTCATTTCTTTCTTAGTCAAACATTCATGCTTGGTCTATCTTTTTGGCAACATATGATTTGAATTGTCAAGTTAGTGTTCTGGCATGTGTGGCTATTTTCACATTCCTCTTGAAGGATTTGGCAAGAAGATTCTCCTCTACTTTGTACTTTCCCTTTTTTTCCTCCCTCCCTGTCTATTAATAATAAACAAAGGGTAAGAAGACAGGCATCAACAGGAGCAAATGGATAAATCCCTTTGAAAGTGCCAAAGTAGCCTGACACATGCGAAGGACCTGCTATGGTTGATTATGCAATAAAGATTACTTTGAGAGCCATCTGTATATTTGTACCTTACTCCTAATAAAAGACAGCCAATTTGGTGCAGTGTTTAGGCTGCAGACTGGTATTCTGAGAATTCTAGTTCCCCTTTCCCCCCTTCGGTATAAAGTCAACTGGTGACCTCGGGCCAGTCACACTCTCTCAGCCCTAGGAAGGAGGTAAGAGTAAGCCATTTCCAAAAACCTGCAGTCAACACTGATTCAAAGGCACAAACAAAACATAATAAAATAATATATGATTATACAATAAAATATTATGAAATATCTCAAGATTAATGTCAGCACTTTTTAATTTTTATGATCTAGCCGTGAATCCTAAAATGCTTAAAGATAAGACTAATACTCAGCTTTTCTCAGATTCTAGAAAGATAGAGTTAAAACAGAGAATCTTTCTGTACATCCATATTATATAACTAATTGAGATTTTCACACAGATTTAAAACTTTGGTGATCAATCTTCTTAATTTCTCTTTGGTAACTTGCAGATTCCATGTGGAAGTATAGCTAATTTGCAAAAAAAAAAAAAGGTTTTAAATACTGCTGAGTAAAGTAAGGGAATTGATGTTTTGTGACAAAACACTGACTAAATTCAGATATAAAGACAATCCAAGATATTTAACAATAATATTTGCAACAGAAATCAAAATTGGCTAATGTGCATCTTCTTTCCAAGAAAAGCTGATTGGAGTAAGAAAGTAATGTGGTACTGTTGGCAGATAGCTTTTAATATATCTTTCAATTCTTCATTTCAAATTGCTTCTCCAAATTACATTTTTCTTTGCTGGTTTCCATACACAGCTTGAGGTTTGGAAACTAATAGCAGAAAGGAAATTTTGTGAATGAGTTGAAATTGAGTAACAGCAGGCAGAAAAAGGGTTAAGCCCAGTCCAATAAAAGCATCTCTAATCTAATGTGGCTTTTCTAGAAACAATAGTTAGATCTATAGATCTGTAAAGCATCTATTCTCATAGATTTTGACCTGATTTTTTGTATTGTTATTCTAGTATAGGTAATTTTCAGTAAATGCTTAGTTAGGTATGAGTGTGTAGCATGTCAGTTTCTTTTGCCTGCTGACTGAAGTTGAAGATGGTGATTTGTAAAGGAAAAAGAAAAAGAAAAAAAAACATTGTAAAGGAAAAAAAAACATTGCTGCCAGAGGGTTCACAGGATATCGTATTATATTATATTGAACCTGGTTCAAAACTTTGATTCTTGTCTCTGACATTGTCTCAAATTTCCTCAATGGCTACTGATACATAAAAGAATATGTTTGCCCCCTTCAAAAGTTAGCTACAAGGAGGAAAATTAGGTCCAGGGTCATTTGATTTTTCCAATGTTAGGCAAAGGTATATGCTGGACGTACCATGGTTTAATGCGCCTTATCTTTTGCTTACATTTTGAATTCCATCAGAGAATCAGCTTGATTTTATTTACTTTTTAACATAAGCACCAGTCTTGCAAAAAGTAATTTATTGGCATGGTAGTTATGAAGTGTAGGCTTCATTGTAGGGCAAGAGATAGAAGTCTTTTAAGGTGGAGAATAAAATGTTTTGGCAACCTGGCCCAGGTCTAGGAATTGCTTTGTGCACTCCATCTATCCTGTGAAATAGTATTTTGGTTTGCGGAAAGGGGGGCCTTATGAGTCTAGTGCTATTCTAGGGATCTAAGAAGGCTGGTTAAGCTTACATTTAATTGCAAGTTAAATAAAGAAGTAGCCAAGAGTCTTTAAATCAAATTTCATGTGTCTGCCTGTTTCGTGATGGCAGCCGCATAGGCTTCAATCAATCAATTCCCACAGCTTGCATAGAGCGCTGTGTGCAATGTACATCTTTGTAGATACGGAAAAATGCTGGGGAGATAAGCATGATTAAAGTTAATTAGTAAGTTCATATAGTTGTTACCGTAAATGGAAACAGATGAAACTTGACATAAAAGTAATAGCAACAAAAGGCATCAAGAAAAAGGAGAATTAGAAAAACATGTCTGAGATTAAATATAGGATTTACATGTTGTTTATTTAGATCATTTCTGGTCTCTTCTTAAAAGCTATACATTTAACTTAATTTCATTTTTAGACATGATAGATCACCCAATTTACATCAAAGGAGATTCCAGCTTTGACTTTTCATTATTCATGTTTGTTTGTTTGTTTTTTCAGCTTAGTAGCTACCAGGGTATTCTAACTTATAGCGCTTCCTATGTGTATTTATCTATTTTTTGATAAATATTAGGATATGGTTATGAAATTATTTGGCCTGTATATTATTTTTATTACACTGCGGAAATAATGACTTTCACATTAAAGCGTTTCACATTAAAAACTATCATTTTTTTAGAGACCCTCAACAATCATGTTGGTTTTAATAAGAAATAGAATAGAGCACAGATACAAAGCAGGAAGGTGAAATGTAGAGTTGAGATTACCTTGAAGAAGAAAAATTTGACAAGAAGTAAAAGAATTTATGTAGGGTATTTAATATAAAAGAGAGGGATAGTGTAGCAAGTTTTCAGAAGATGTCCTTCAGTGTGTAAATGAATACCACTAAGATGACTTTTTAGGTTTTCTTGAAAGTTTTTTTTCTTCTTAACTCATTCTTTAATTTTCCAAAACAGAGTGTTATATTTTTACTACTGTATCTCCTTGAAGGCTACCATTGCAATGTTTGTTCCTTTTTTCTCTAGCAAAGGTGTTCTAAATGGCTGTTTGGCAAATGGATTCCTTTTTTTTTTAAATGAGTTTTATTAATTTTCCACTTAAAAAAAAAAAAGACAAAAAGAGGAAAAAAATACAAAATACAAAAACAAACAAACAACAAAGCAATTACATACTAAAACATATTAAAACATGATTTGTGATTTCAAATTCCAAAGTACGTATCTTGAGTTGTCATCAGGTAACGCCGTGCAGAAATTCTTGCATAATTACATATTCCTTTCTATGTGTGCAAATTTTCTGGCTACATTCACGTTTATATTACCTTACCCTTCATCATTTTATAATCTCCCTGGGTGCTCCTAGCCTCTATATTTATCTTTAAGCCAATTATAAAATGCGTCCCATATTTTATAATATTCTGTATCCTCTTTTCCCTTTATTTTCAATGTTAATCTGTTCATCTAGTACATTCCAATATTTTGCTGATTCTCATGGATTCCCTTGGAATTTCTTCCGACTTCCAGCATTGGGCATAAGTAATTCTGGCTGCTATCAACAAATGTAGTGTTATATACATTGTTGTTTTATTTAAATTTTGTGGTTGAATGGATTCCTTTTTTACAAGTGGGCAGTTTCTATAGTAGAGCTATATAGCATGTGGTCAATGAGAACAATGAATAAGTGGAATGGCTTACCTCGAGAAGTTATGGGTGCTCCATCACTGTAGGTTTTCAAGAAGGGACTGGACAATCTATTTGTCCAAAATGGTATAGGATCTCCAGCTTGAGCAGGGGGTTGTACTAGAAGACCTCTAAATTTCTTCTCTGTGTTCTGTCTCTTTTCTCTTTTTCTCTGTTCTATGGTTCATCGGATATGATGCAACTACAGTTTGCATTGACCTGGTTAGTACAATCATTGGTAAAACATAATCAGACTTGCTATCCAGAATCCTTTGGAAAACAATCTCATCCATACGTATTTAACATATGTAACTGAGTCCACTACATAGTAGTTGGTTTTAGCAATCTATAATGGTTTAATCAATAGTATATATAAATTTGATAACCAGATAGAAAATGAAATATCTGTATTACTATTTTATGTGGCATTTCCTAGGACATTAATGTATGAATCTGTTGAACATTTCTGTGTGATACTGTTCAACATTAATGATACATTGGAGATCTCTGCTTTCTGATGATTGGTTGTTTCTGGTAATATCTCTATATGTGTGTATATCTATATCATTTATATTTATCAATATCTTTATCATCTATCATGCTTTTCTTTTTAAATGCTTGCTAAAGGGAAAACTCTCCTTTTTTATCAACTGATGTAGTAAGCAACTGTGTATTTTTTTAGATTACTATAATATATAAAATGTTTGGGATTTTTTTCTTAACTGCAAGCAGATTTCTTTAGACTATATAAACCATTTTTTTTTAAAAAAAACCCTCTTTTCTACCCACATATGAAGATGGAGAGGGAAGCAAGGTATGTGTAAGTGAACCCTTGTTATTCACCACACATACCACAGTTGTGCTGTTGTCAGAAGTATTAAATCTTTGGAACACTCAATTGAAGAGAAATTACACTGGTTTTACTGCTGGATATTTCCAAAATTGGCCATGCTTTTTTTTTTTTTTAATAAAATCCACGATGAACCTACATGCTCTTTATGAAAATGGCAGAATGCTGTTAAATAGGCTGTTCTTTAAGCATAGGCATGTCTATAGTGTTACACCAGTGAAAATGTCAGATATGGCTAGTCCCATCTTAATATGTTTGGATTACTATTTTTTTTAAAAAAAATATTTCTCATTGCTTGACTTTCAATGAAAAGTCTTATATGGTATTTGCAGCTATCGGATCATTGAAATTGTATTTTATTTGGACTGTATTGCTTTAATTTTTCAAGAGCTGTTGTATGATTTAATACCACCTGTTGATTGTTTTAGATTACATACTTTGAGAAGGCTGAAGTCTTAAAAGAGGTCTGAGAATTATGTCAAAGAAAACGAACACATAATAAAAATACCTTAGAGTTTGTGCCAGGTAGAAGAGAATATCCAGGCTAGAGTGTGAGTTGCAAAGAATCTGATTTTGTTTGGGTATGTTTATAGTTTTTTGCTTGCTCATTTTGTTAATTTTGAAAGACAAGTGCTGATGTTACTTGCCCTTGGGGTGAGGATGATGCATAGGATTCTGCTCAAATTGTTTTAATTTTAACTGAATCCTGTAACATTAGCATTTCTCCATATGAAGCCATTGAGCTTTTTCCTGATCCAGGTTAAAAGACTACACTCTAACCTCCTCAGAAAAATCTCTTACATTTTTTAATTCTTCTTAAATGGATTCTTTATTTTGCTTGAACATTAATGGGAATAAATCAATTTTTAGTGAAAAAAGGAAGTTTTATTTGTTTGAAAAAAAATCCTGCTCTAGATTAAAATAGTCACATGATTTATGGATGCCTAACAATTGCAAGAATTTTCTGCTGTCTAATTTTGTTCATGATTTCAAGGATGACGGATTATATTTGATTCTGTTATAAACATCATGGTATGGACTTCTCTGTAATAGAACATTAAACCCTAAAGGACAGCTGTTTGCATTTGAAAAGTGCCTGGAGTTGCTGAATAGGCCACTAGTTTAGTTTAGGCCACTGCCACATTTTATTATGCATGCCTCAGTGTTTTTGTATTGTTTTTTGATTATGATATATTAACTGGTTACCATTCTGGGATCTATTGGAAAAACAGAGATATATGGTCATTTTAATAAAATTAAAATAAGAAATAGTATTGAAATATACAATATCAGCTTTAAATATCTATAGTACTGAAATAGTCTACATTTGGCTGCATAGACACAAAAGAGATTCATGCATCACATTAAGCCAAAATCAAGCAAACCAAATTATGGTTTAGCAATTTATATAAGCCGGCCCTAAAAGTTGCCCAAGATCTTGGTAAAAAAATTCCTTCACAAAGTTTGCAGAGCATTTGATACATCCATTAAAATAAGTGTTGCAGCTTGTGGGAATAACATGCATTTCCAAGTATTTCATGTAATTCATTTATCTTATATATCTATAAAAGAGAAGTGTGGTTTTGCGAGTATGTGTGTATGTGCTCTAAAGGCTCCTACACGGAGCAACCAACCTTGGCCAAACTTGGCACATACACAGTTTAGCGTTGTAAGATCAGCAATGCAGGGGTCTCAAAGCCCTTTGGGGGGTCTTTCCCCCCAAAAAGGGTGCCAAAGTGGACACACACACCAAAAAACCAGAAAATCTCTACTGCACATGTGCGACACATTTTGAACGGGAGGAGTGGGAAATACCTTGAGTGGCAGTTGCAATGGTTGGAACACTGTCTCAGGATGATGTTAAACAGGGCCGGCTACTGGGAAGCTGCAGTGAGGAGATGTGGGAAAGGAGGCTTGGTGGGATGAACAGAGAGAGGAAAGCGCAGGAGGGGTGGCTGCTCAACTGTGCCAACGGCGGCCTGCTTTGTTGCCTGCCTTCTCCTCAATCAGCTGTTTGGCGCAGTCCGGCCTTCTTGACAATCAGCTGTTTGGTGGAGCCTGGGGCCAGAGCTGCGCTAAACAGGTGATTGTGGAGGAGGCAGTCAATAGAGAAGGCCGCCGCTGCTGCCAGTGCAGCTGGCCGCCAGCGTTCTTGACAGTCTGCTGTTTGGCGCAGCTCTGACCCCAGGCTCAAT